>JAVLUX010000186.1:21140000-21150000 GCA_032164185.1 Moxostoma hubbsi
TGTTAAAGTGTGGGCATTTAAGTGATTTTAGATACTGAATGACGCAGTGGACTCAATGGCTGATCTGACTGGTGCTGAGAGTTGTACAGAAATGACACACTCACATTTACGGTGCAGCTCTAGAATGCCCACTCTCATTCAGGTTTTGTGCTGAGGACCTGAGACATGGTCCCGGCCATTTCAGTGGCTGGTACAGTGTTGTGGCAAGAGGGACACAACGTCTCATTCTCTCCATCAATAAACTGAGGTTACGACAGTAACCCATGAGGGGAATAGGTGTGGAATAGGAGGATTCTACCTCTGGGTGCCTCTGAGGAACCTGATGATCAGGTCGTGCATCCCTAGGTACTTACTGTCCACTGTGTCTTCATGGGCCGCTATGTGGCCACATATACCTTCAAGGTGGAGGGGGACAGCCACCTCTCCAACCTGTCCTGCAGGAAGGAAAGCACAGACCCAACTTCACATTTCTGGGGGTCTTCGACTTGGGAAGAACACCACCTTGCCAACAAACACCAATTCAGGGCATAAAGCTGCCTCATAAAGGGAACTCTGGCCTGAGTGATCGTGTCTACCACTGCTGGTGGTTGGCCACTTAGGTCTTCCACATCCCGTCCAAGTGCCAGACATGGAGGTTCCAGAGGTATGGGAGTGGGTGCCAGATGGTGACCCATCCCTGAGAAAGAAGGTCCTTCTTCAGGGGAATTTGCCAGGAAGGTGCTGTCACGTGGAGCATGAGGTCCGAGAGCCAAGTCTGGGTGGGCCAGTATCGGGCCACAAGGGAGACTTGTTCCTCGTACTCCCTGACCTGGCACAGGGTCTGTTCAAGTAGGCTCACTGGGGTGAATGCATATTTTCGCAGCCTCTTGGGCCAGCTGTGTGCCAGCGCATCTGTCCCAAGGATCCCGTCAGGGAATACCAGAGCGGGCAGTGGGAGGATACTCGGGAAGCGAACAGGTCAACCTGTGCTTTGCTGAATTGACTCCAAATCACCCTGACCCCAGCTGCACAGCCAGCAACTCTAAGCAATTGATGTGCCAACACATCGAGAGACGATGTAGTCCTACATGCTCTAGAGGGGAGCACCGGACGATCGTTTGCGGGCATAGGTTCACCGTGACCGCCTTATCCACCTGAGGGACCTTTGTGTACCTGTGGGCCACCCCGCCGTCGAGGGTAGTAAGAGCAGACAAACCTAGAATCCAGTTTCAGGCAGCAAAAGGTGTCCTCACGACCTCGTCAGTTCGGTGTGCACTTCTGGGAAGAAAGGGATTGGGGGGGCTTGGCCGTGAGTGACGCCCCAATCCCAGGAACCAATCATCTAACCTCGAGGGCTCAGGGGAGGATGGTGGGTTTGAGTCCAATCCTTCACTCGCGACGGCCCGGAAAGCATGGCGGTCAGCTCTGCGCCGGCCTCAGACTGTGTGGGCAGACCCGAAGGTAGCAGCCCAGTCGAGTCCTTGGTGTCCGACATCACCAGTGGGCTCTCCGATGCAGCGATCGAGAACTCATCCTGCTCATGGGCCCGAAAGAGACATTAAGCTGGCTATGAGTCTCATCTCGGAGCAAACAAGTGTGCTGGGAACGGGAGGTCTGCAGGGATTTACCCGGCTAGA
This sequence comes from Moxostoma hubbsi, assembly GCA_032164185.1. Taxonomy (NCBI): domain Eukaryota; kingdom Metazoa; phylum Chordata; class Actinopteri; order Cypriniformes; family Catostomidae; genus Moxostoma; species Moxostoma hubbsi. The sequence goes on from JAVLUX010000186.1 coordinate 21,141,617, forward strand.
CCGCACCCATTGAACTACCCAAATCGTCTCCAGCGCCAGCTGGGCCGGCCTCGTACACGTGGGTAGAAGGCGCAGCGTGGGGGGCAGCTGATGTGGCTTTCCCCCGGGAGAAGGAAAGCTGTGACCACAACGTTGCCATGGTCATGTCCTTGCAATGAGAACATGAACCATCCACGTACGCTGCCTCAGTGTGATCGTGGCCCAGATACGTGAGGCAGCGCTTGTGGCCATCAGAGGCAGAGAGATAACAACCGCATCCAGGAATCACACAAAGACAGAAAGACATCTTTAAAAAGACGCATCTTTAAAAAGACATTCACGTCAATGTGTTGCTCTAATAAAGGAAAATATTCTCTTTTCAGAAATATATACTTTTTAGTAGTGCTGACGAAGCACCCAGAGGCAGAAGGCATTAATCGTGCAGAAGGAGAGAAAGCCGCTGGAATGTGGCGTATATACAACAGCATATGCTTCTTTCAGAGGTGAATGGAACAGCAGTGAGATTCAGCTTGCTGATACACAACCACTCGGCTCCAAAGAAAAAATCTGAATGAGAGTGTGATTCTAGCTCCTTTTATACCCGTATGTCGGGGGGAGTGGCATGCAAATTCCACTCGCCAATTCTCAATGGCCTTTTCTCAAATATTTGAGGTGTTTTGGGGTTCTCAAGAGCGACCCCTAGTGAAACTACATTGACACAACATCGAACGACAGAAGGGGAACTGTCAGTACTCTGTTGACAAAATTAGAGAAGTACTGTATTGAGTACCCGCCCACTTCAAGCACTGGGCACAATTCAGTATCGCTCAATCTCTCTAATATGAAAGTGTAGCACTTTGTCTTTTCTGACTTTTTTCATGCAGTAAAACAGTAACATAGTGATTGATGTTTTTCGTCATGAAATCAGAGACCCTCTTTTGTGGTCACAGGAGATGCATTTTACGACCTGGTGTAAACAGTGATGTGTCTCGTCTGACCACATGTGATCGGATGACCCAAGGCACATCTTAATACCAGGTGTAAACGGGGTTTATGTAATTCCTCCTTTGCTTCCCTCCTAAGGTGGACTTCAAAAGGGTCTCATTCCACAATAGTCACACCTGCTGTGAGCTCAGGTGAGCATCTGTGATGAGGAAGAGGTGCGGTGTCATGGCTCATGATGTGCTCTGTGATCCTGTGCTGTAAATGATAAATGACCCCCTACTTACTACAGAGGTGTCTGTAACACTGTGATTACAAACACTGATAGCTCCCTCCCTCTCTCTCTCTCTCTCTCTCTCTCTCTCTCTCTCTCTCTCTCTCTCTCTCTCTGTCAGTCAGCAATGAATTATTGGCACAGTAGTTAACATTTACAGTATTTCTAAAGCATTTCAAGTACAGGAATAGACAATACAGACAAATGTTAAGGTGAAATAAAGGAATTAAGAAAAAAATGTGAAGGGGGTATTGACCATTTTATGTAATGTACGGTAAGAATAAAAGTCAAGTTTATTTTTAGCACAGTGCATTTAGAACAGACAAACATACATTAAATGAAATAATTCCCGTTTGTTATTTTAAATAAATAAATAAAATGTATAAATAAATAAATTAATAAACTAAAACATAGAATATTATTGCAATGCAATCTCTTATTTGTTGTAATTTGAATAAGAGGAAAAGATTGAGGTCATTCTACATTATGGATATAAAATTGCATTCATCATAAGTCATTGCTGTAAATGTCTATAGTGTATAATCATTTTACAGTGATATTTAAAATCCTTCCACTGTGAAGTTAAGCATGAAAATACTGATTTTCGTACTACAACCAAACAAAATTCAAGGCTAGTTTTGAGAAAATGTTAGATTGCCTGTGAAAATGAGAGCAGTTTGATAGATAATCAGCTTCAGAAAAAATAAAATAAATAATAAATAAAAAAAAATTATATATATATATATATATATATATATATATATATATATATATATATATATATATATATATATGCACATAATCTCATTCATATACATTATGTACATTCTATATCATATGCAATGCATTTTTGTATAATGACTTTTAAAGACTGCAAGCCTTAAATAAACAGGTCACCCAAAACGATAACAGAGTGATAATAGTCTATTGGATATGCACAAATTGAAGACAAACTGCACCCCTGTGTCACTACAGTAGCTTGGGGTGTAACAACAGTGTAGATGTGCCTTTCTTTATGTGGATGTCCCGGGTTCGATTACTCCTTTTTGTCACACTTTTTCCCATCCTATTTCCTGTCTCCACTCTTAATATTTTTGAATTTTGAATTAAAAATTGTTTTAATGCAGTTAACCATGGTGTTACTATAGTAATATAGTTTAATATTGTTAAAATTGTTACAATAAGGTTTAGGGATAGAGGTTGTTGTAGGGCAGAGCTATTCAACTTCATCGAAAAGTGGGCTAGATGGGGGACAAAAAAATCTTGGGAATGCTGGACAAGCCAGAATATTTTGTTTTAAAAAAGCTTCTATCTACAGATATAATGTTATAGTAAGCCTAAAATATTTGATCACTATATAAATAAAACATATGTTTATAGCTTTCATTTTTACCATAAGAAATATTTCCACCTAGCAGAAAATTCTGAAAATAATAATAATAATAATATAATAATAATACTGGTAACTTGAGACAAATAATAAAAGCAATCAATTACAAATTGGTCCATAACAGAAAGTGTAAGTCAGACTGATACCAAGTTTGTTATAGATGCAATGATTTAAACTTTTGACTTCTGAATTTCTTGACCAAAATTAATGAATAGAAGTCTTTCTCCGGACTCACCCTTGTCAGTCATCCATGATTTTAGTTTCTTAATCTTCCCCTTACATCACAATGACAGATAATGATTATTTATATTTAAAATGTTATATATGGAGCGTAACCACTAAAAACAACTAAAAAACATGGTGCTTCTGCAAGAGAATCTGTAAAAACATCAAGATGTGCAATGATGTCCGTATAGTGCAAATTTATATAGGAAATAAGAAATGTTTTTTTTTTTTTTTTTTTTTTTTTAAAAAACAGCATGAACAGTCAGAAAATGCGTTCTGTGTAAATACTCCCTAAGACAACTGACAACCTCACACGGGCCACTGAAAATTTCAAACTGGATGGATTTGGCCCGCGGGTCACCAGTTAAATAGGCTTGGTGTAGGGTGTCTGTGGGATGCTAAGCACAATAAACACACTGCAGTGATGCCCCTATACTGTATGTTAGTATTAAATTATCGGTGCAAATTTTTGCACTATTTGCATTTAGTGCAAATGAAAATTCTGTTTTTATTTACTTACCCTCATGTCGTTCCAAACAAGTGCCATGGAATAAGTAATGGCATACAGTTTGGAACAATATGAGGTGAGTATGTTATGACAGAATTTACTTTCACCTGCTTCAAAGTCACAGATTATTATTTTACATTATATAAGCATGTTTTATGAGGAATTTCTCCTTAAAGTATAGACAGTTCATTTCTTGAGTTCAAAATTTCACACATCAAAGGCTCGTAAGTTATTCAGTCCAGGACTGCATCTTGCTCCCTGGGTTACAGGATACAGCACTCCATTAGCCGCGACAAATCAAAACAGTGTGTGATGGAACAGGCTTTCCTCTTTTCCTGTCAAAGAAATTCCCACACAAACACAAATACACTCTTTCATCATTTGGAAAGTCGGAATACCAACAAACAATGTGTGCCAAGAGTTAAGAAGAGCGATGCCTGGAAAAACTTTAAAAATTTTAATTTTTTTTCAACCAATGATATTCAAGATTTTCTGTACAACATGGATATTTTTCAAGGCTCAACATTTAGTCCATTAGCTCTCTTTATTTATTTATGTGTCGTTCCAAAACCGTTTGACTTTCGTTGGAAAGTGGAACACGAAAGGTAAATACCGCCGCTCCCTATAAGCAGACTACGCAGTCTGCGTAGGGCACCAATTCCGTAGGGTGGCACCATCTTACCCTAGGAGGGCAACAGAAAGTCCACCGGCTGCCCTTACTCACACGTTATACGTTATTCAAGGACCCAAAAGCAGTTGCGGAACTCAGACGATGTGGAACTTCACGCTCATATCACACGAACCTGTATGAAAATCATACTTAACTTACTTTTCATAGTTACTACAATGTTACTATAGTAAAACCATGGTTTCCGTCAAATAACTAAACGTTTGCCTACAACAGTCATGGTTACTACAATATTTTACAATATTACTATAGAAAAAAAAGCATGTTTTCCACAAAAACTATGGTTACTACAGTATACAATATTGGTAGCACTTTATTATGTTACATTTGTTATCATTAGTTAATGCATTAGTTATCATGAACCTGCAATTACAACAATATATTTTTTACAGCGTTTATTAAAATATGTTAATGATAGTTAATAAAAATACAGCTGATCATTGTTAGTTGATTTAATAGTGCATTAATGTGAACATATACAACTTTTCGAAGTATTACTATATGTTGACATTAACATTAACCAAGATTAATAAATGCTTTAAAAGTATTATTCATTGTTAGTTCCTGTTAACAAAAGTTGTTAACTAATGTTACCAAATATAACCTTATTTTCAAGTGTTACCACAATATTACTATTGTAAAACCATAGTTAAACTATGGTATTTGCATTGTAAAAACCACAAAATTATTATTTTTATTAACATAATTTTCATTTTCATGTATTATCACTATGGTTTCTCTACAAATGTCAAGGTTAAAATATGGTTACTGTGGTAAAACCATGGTAAATTTATTTGCAGGAAATGCAAAACTTATTGTGAGGGCACACAAAACTATTTCAGAAGAAAATATTCCCGCCCTGTCCTCTAAGGGGCTCTGTACTCTTGCATACAATAAAAATGAATGGAATTTTTAAATTGTGATTTCAAGGCCTGGAAAAGTCTCTAAAAATATCTCAAGTTAGATTTTGCTCTTTTGTAGAGTAAGGGGTCTTTCGGGCTTTTTTTTTTTTTTTTTTTGAAAAAAGTGCAGATGGATGGAAAATGTATTCAGTGTGAACGCCCCCTAAAATTTGCTCGGAAGTTGTAATGATGTCCACTTTGTGAGAGAATCATCAATGATGTGTCAAAATGTCTCACAAATCTGAATGATTAATTAGCGAATTTGTCTCAATCAAAATTATTTTTAAAAACCGGTATTCCATAATCAAAAGTGCCTGGAAAGTTTATGGCAAAGTAAAGGAATTTCATTGTTAATATAGGATGACTTGGAATATATTGTAGCGCACAAGTCATAAGGGCCACTTTTATTGTGCCTTTTTGTAGCTTTATATCCCCTGGTCCCCATCCACTTTCATTGTATGTAAGAGAGCAGCTGGGACATTCTGCTAAACTTCTCCCTTTGTATTCCACGGAAGAAAGTCATACAGGTTTGGAATGACATAAGGGTGAGTAAATGATAAGTGAACTAACCCATTAAGGATGTTCTACTCTGGTTTTTATCATCTTGAACTCAACGACTTTTCACATGAGCCAATCGGATGCCTTGCCTTAGCGATGGCCATGTTGGCTTCTCCCCAAGTCCAGGCATGTGAGTTTGTGCTGTTAATTGGAAGCTTGCAGAGCCACAAGCTGCCGGTGGAAGCAGCCAGACCTGTGGTTTTCTGTTTGCCAACGTGACTCTGTCCGTACTAAACACTCACCCACCGTCAGACCATTTGACGCCAAGGTCACAGGCACAGGATGACCAGATTAACAGGGATTAACAGAAAGGGCTTCATTATTCCCGGCAGAGGGACCGGGTTGTGTGCCGCTCACACTCGCACACCGGATTTACAGACACGTTCACTTCTCAAATATGTACACATGGGGGCTCTCATTCACTTTGATGTCTTCACCAAGAGACAAGCTATTATGATAGCTTAATAGTTTGAGTTTTATTTGTAACGGTCTAGCAGACTTGTGCAGAAAAAGAGATCTTAACATCTCGAATTGTGGGGCAATATACCAAGATGCCAAAGTTTGCAATCAAAAGTCAGAGATTTCCAAAATGTGCTTAATTGGGGTGAAAATAATATTTATATAAAAATTGCATTTTCTTTCAAATAATGCATAGTTTTGGGGTGAAATATGACCTGGACATATCTTCACATGTTTTGTGAGATTCACCCAATAATATATTAGTTAATGCATTAGAGTTAGGGCTAAATACATACTAAGCTCATGTAAATATGTTACAATTTATCAGTAAATGGACATTGTTCTTAAAGGGATAGTTCACCCAAAAATGATAATTCTCTCATCATCTACTGACCCTCATGGTGTTCTGAACTGATACAACTTTCTTTCTTCCGCAGAACACAAATGAAAATATTTTAAATATATGGTGTAAGGTTGTTGTTGTTTTTTTTTTTTTTTTTTTTTCTGTTTTCACCCAAAGCTATCATATCACTTCAGACTACCTGGAATATACCACTCGAATTGGATGGATTACCTTTATGCTGCCTTTTAGTGCTTTTTAAAGCTTTAAAGTTTTGATCCTCATTGACTTGCATTGCAAAAACATCTCATACATTGTTCAAATTATTTTCATTTGGGTTCTGCAGAAGAAAGAAAGTCTTACTTTCCTGGGACGCCAAGAGGGTGAGCAAATAATAAAAGAATTACTATTATTGGGTGATCCGTTCTTTTAAGGAGTGCACTTTCTTCATCTTTCCCTGTAGTGTAACCCTGTTGAACGTGCAATATTCGTTTAGACTGATACCAGTCGATACGGACTCTATTTGAATGACCATATCAATTGGATTTCTTTCATACTGCTGATTGTCATCCCCCTTTGGATAGGCACTTACACTGGCCCATTAGGAGATTAAGGGCAGACGGAGTGCAGACTGGACTGTACCATCTGCAATATGCTCTCAGTAAAAGGGGGACTAGAGGAAGAATGTAAATGGAACAGTACAACTGCAGATGTTGCAGATGGACTCCACTTTGGTGTGAGTCTGTGTATGTGGGTTGACGGCTGCAAACTGCAATAGGTGAGGTTGTGTGCAAGAATGCGTCTGCATGCATGTGTATGAATGAGGAAGACTGAGTGTTCCTTGTTGGACAGCTGAGCTGGATAAGACACTGTTGGACATAGCTTTCCATACCCAACAATGGCTTTTGCCTGCTGTGTTCCTGTCAGATCCAGAGGTATGTCATTCTGCTTTTTTAAACTGCACTGTACATTCCTTTTAAATGTATTCTGACAGGAACGCAACTGTGTTCTTGTGGTTCTAATTGTGAGTAGTCTTATTATTATTATAGAGTTATGTAACTCATTTGTACTACAACCTAAATTCAGTCACTTTTTGTTCTATTTAGTCTGTTTTGGACTGTTAGTTTTGTTGTTTTTAAGAAAAATAATCCATTGTTGGATTAGGCTGATATTTCATTACTGATAGTAGCTGAAAATTCAACAAAATGCTTCAAATGTCCTCTGTGAAAAATGAAATATTACTTATGTTTGAGGTCTCAGAGACCCCAGATATTTTACATATACAGCACATATGCAGTACATATACTGTACATGCCCACTTTGTGGTACAACCAGCCTAATATTTTGAAGAATGTTTGAGGTGTTTTTGTCCAGATAAAACAAGTCAATGGGGATCAAAACTTTCAAGCTCCAAAAATCTGCAAAAAAGCAATCCATTCCATTCAAGTGGTATTCCACATCTTCTAAAGGGATGTAATAGCTTTGGGTGAGAAGCGTTGACTCATAACGTTACATCAAGTGCAACGCTTTCAGTTCTACCATCGCACCCAAACAAGCTTGTAAATGTAGTTATGTAATGCAAGCGATTACATGTATCACCTTAAAAGCCTTGTGCTAGTAAAAGTGTTTAGATTTCATGAGATTGCATTGCTTGAGGAACAGAAAAGAAACTGCTTATGAACTGATAATCTGCCGTTTTACTCGTGAGTTGTGTGAAAGTATATAAAAGTTGTTGCGGTAGTGCCTCTAGTGTTCATTTCACCAGGATACTGCAGCTATATGTACAACGTGCAACGTAAAAAAACATTTGATTCTACACTGGAAAAAGTAGCAGTAGTAATAATAATAATAATAGTAGTAGTAGTAATAATAATAATAATAACAATAATAGTAGTAATAGTAGTAGAAGTAATAATAATAGTAGTAGTAGTAGTAGTAGTATTAATAATAATAATAACAAAAATAATAGTAGTAATAGTAGTAGTAGTAGTAGTAGCAGTAGTAATAATAATAATAACAAAAATAATAGTAGTAATAGTAGTATCAGTAGTAATAATAATAATAGTAGTCATAGTAATAATAATAACAACAATAATAGTAGTAGTAGTAGTAATAATAA
>JAVLUX010000186.1:21155000-21445000 GCA_032164185.1 Moxostoma hubbsi
CAAATTGAAGGCCTAGACATCAAATTCACAGGCCGTCACTATAGTGGTGTGTATATCAGTGGGTATTAAGCACTCCTGCAGAGGCACCAGCTGTGAGACAGAGTCCCCAGCTACCATCAGAGAAAGAGAGTGTCAGTCTTCATCCGTAAATACAAATATATTTAACATCGATCAGTTACTACACATTTTCCATATCCACTGCACTCCGTTGTCTCATGTTTCTCGTTTAACGCTGTTAAGTGCTTTAAAATTAAGTCTACCAAATAGTTCAATCAAAAATGAGATTTTTTTCCCCACCAAGATCTCAGCAACCGTGTCTTTGTGCTAGGCAAGCTTGACCTAGATTCAACTATGCTAGCGCTCTGACTGCTAATGACTAGTGCATCTGTATTAATAAAAGACGAGTTTTTGATAGAGAACACATCCTCTTTATTAAGACATTTGTAAATGGTCACAGTCTAATTGTGGAATTTATTTATTCATTTGTTTTCTTGAATGTCGTGTTTTATGCATGCCCTTATGCAGTGCTGCTTCAGATTTTACATTGTACATCAGCTGATTCCAGCGTAAAATGCTCTTAATGGCTTCACCAATGTGGAGCTGGGAAGCACTGGGAAATCAACCTACAAAAGGCTTACGTATAGTCACCTTATAGTATTCATATATGTAAGCGCAGCGTAGTTCTAGCGGGAAGACTAGCAGCTGTACATCATCGCACCATTAGATGGGTAATTCCTAGCCAATCATATGTAAGCCGTTGCTTTATAAGTCTGCTCACAATCTATCACATTGCTGCAACCTCCACCACCCCAACACCACCAGTTGAGTCCCGTCCCGCACGGGGGTAGGCTCCTCGACTCTGCCTCCTATCTCAGGCAGGATATGACAGTTCCGAGAACAACTCCCTCGGACCGCCAGATGGGGCCTACGCCAAAGAGAGACATAACTTTTCTGTTTTACATTCATCAAATAAATGGCATCTTAAACCTCACTCAAGCCTGCGTGTCTTCCCGATAGAAGTATTCTTATGTAAAGTTTGGTTTTAACACACGTACATTTGCTTACATTTGCAAATACACTGAAATGCACTATATTGAGATATTGACAGCATCTAAAACGTAATCGTTTAGCATATGAACAACTTTAGGGATGTATGTTTACAAATCCTTATTGAATCCATTAATCTTGAATTCGTGGAATTAATGGGTTGATTTTATTGTATTTATAATAAGCTTTTCCGAGATTAAAAAATGAGATCTTGTTAAAAATCTAGTTTAAAACACACATGTCAAATTTGTGGAAATGTAACCTTTTTTGTCCAATTTTGTTTGACATTTTTGAAAAGCATTTATAGCATTTTCTACCAAAAAAAATTAATTTAAATAGTAATCAATGATAATTTTATGACTTTAAAAATGTCATTTGGTGTAACCATCAAGTAAAAGGTATTAAGGTGCATTCCTTGCAACTCAAATACAACTTAGTCATTAATAAAAAAATAAAATAAAATAAAAGTTTTCAGGTTAAAATATATATATACAGTATATATATATATATATATATATATATATATATATATATATATATATATGTAAAGCAGTTCATTGGAAAGGAGGAGGCGAGAACCGGCTTGACGATATAAATAATATTTTAATAGTAAACTGAAACAAAATACACAAAAACACACATATGACGGACACGTCCATAAATGATCTCTCTTTCCCGCACTGTCTTCCGCAGTCGGCCTTTATCCCTCTCGGAGGTTAAATTAGCCTAATATGGGACCGGGTGTGTAGGATCACGACCAGGCCCCGCCCTCCCCCCTACCACAATATATATATATATATATATATATATATATATATATATATATATATATATATATATATATAATTATCATGAATTTTAGAGTCAAGGATATCAAGAATTGTTTAGGGTTACACCACACGACTTGAAAAAATTTGCCTTATCATAAATGTTATGATTTTTGGCTACCTACACATTGGTTACACCCCATGACTGATTTCATTGACAAAAGTTTTTTTTTTTTTTTCTTACATTTTTCTTATATTGTTCTTCTCAACTCATGCAAGCATGTTTATCATTGAAGTGGTGTATTCTAGTCATTATTTTGTATACGTTGCTTTATGTATCTTTGAATTATTGAATAGATCTGGACAAACATTTTTAAAGGGATAGTTCACCCAAAAATTTCAATTCAGTCATTGTTTACTCACCCCTGTGTTGTTATAAGCTTATATTTTTTTCTTATACTTTATCTTTTTTTCCCTCTTTTCTCCCCAATTTGGTATGCCCGATTCCCAATGCTCTCTAAGTCCTCGTGGTGTAGTGACTCGCCTCAATTCAGGTGGCAGAGGATGAATCTCAGCTGCCTCCACGTCTCAGACCGTCAGTCCGTGCATCTTATCATGTGGCTTGTTGAGTTACCACGGAGACAAAGCACGTATGGACAGATTTGGGGAGTAACAGAATACATGTATGGGATTATGTATTTAAAATACAAAATATAAGTAACTATATTCCAGAATTGTAATTAGAATATAGTTACATTCAAAAAGTATTTTGATTACTGAAGAGATTACTTTGCATTTTATTGTCATTTGTTTCATTTAATATTTAGTCCTTTCAGATGGAAAACATTTATAAATATAAATGATGCGATCCAAAGTGCATTTGAACAGCGGTGAAACACTTTCTTATGATGTGTTACATTCATACGAGCAGACAGAGAAGTACGTTTGAAGTAAGTTTGGAGCAGAAGAAACAGAAATAAACCTTGTGTAAATTTTCAGCTTTACGCTAAGCTAAAATGCTAATTCTAGCCATTTTACATGAACATGTTACCAGACACGATCATATTTTTTATCAAGAAAAGTCATGTTGGATCATAATTTCTTTTTTCTAGTAAGATCTTTGATATTAGGGGAAAAACTCGTATTCTTAATAATATTTTTTGTATTGTTTTCTTGTAAAAATATAAAAAAAAATCCTTAAAACAAGATCAATTTGATTAATCTTGTTTTATAAACAACACTGCATAAGATATTTGGGGGTTTTCAGAGAATGTATTTTTAACATGTGTATTTTGTCTTACTGTACTGGCCGAATTTTTATAGTCAAAACAAGCGAAAAAATCAAAAGTATTTAGATTACATTACTGACCTTGAGTAATCTAACGGAATATAATACAAATTACATTTTACAACATGTAATCTGTAATCTGTAGTGGAATACATTTAAAAAGTAACCCTCACAACCCTGCGTGTGGAGGCTTCACTCTGTTCTCCGCAGCATCCATGCACAACTCACCACATGCTCCACAGAGAGCGAGAACCACATTATAGCAACCCTGAAGAGGTTACCCCATGTGATTTTACCCTCCCTAGCAACCGGGCCAATTTGGTTGCTTAGGAGACCTGGCTGGATTCACTCAGCTTCAAAAGGACACAAAAGTATAAGTCAGAAGTCTAATAAATTATTCCAAGAGACTCATGATTGTTAGGACATGGTGTAAATGTGGCGTCCTGTATTCTCCTCTATGTTTCTGTTTGATTTCCTAGTACTCAGTAAAGTAAAAATAAGGCTGGGCATAGAAATGCATCAATTATTCGAATACAAACTCTTCAGACATGATTAGTAAGTTCTGTTCCCTGTTTTGTGTGCAGCTCTGTTGTTTTCTGTTGTTGCTATCGCAGTGGGGGACCTGTTTTTAGGTAAACAAAATTAGATTTTGCTTGAATGCCCCAATGTCATGAGGGCGCTGCGTGAACTGTTGCTCTCATCTATTGTGAACGTGCACAGGAGATCAACGGTCAATTAATAGTTTCACTAAATAATAGATTAGATTTCAGTTTGTTTCTCATCAAATCTTATCATATACTTTCATAACAATCATGAGTCTCATGAATAATTAATTAGACTTCTGAATTATACTTTTGTGTCCTTTTGAAGCTTGAAGATGTGGTCACCATATACCGCCATTGTATGACATCACTGAACACAATATTTTTTCACAATTTCTCCCTTTGTGTTAAGAAAAAGAAAGTCATATAGTGTTATAACAACACAGGAGTGAGTAAACAATGACTGAATTTAACATTTTTGGTGAACTATCCCTTTAACATCACACCATTGACACTAGATTAATAAAATGTCCAATGCCATCACATTTATTTAACCCAATTGACGCAGTTATCTGTTTTAACGTAACGTAATCAACTCATTTCAAAGGATTATGCAACTTTAACCAAGACTAAACTTTAAAATGTTAAAATGAGTCAAAATTCTGTAAATTTACTTAATCATTTCATTTTTATTTTGTTTGCCATGGGACACAAAATGAGTTTTCTGTATATGCTTCGGCTCAAAAGAAAATGACCATAAAATATACCACAAAATACAATCATAAGAAAAATCTATTTTATTTGTGCGCTATAATCCGAGTCTTCAGAAGCCATATGATATATCTGTGTGAGGAACAGACCCAAATTTAAGACTTTATTCAATAATCTTAGTCTCCGTTCGCCATAGCGGTTGTAACCCGCACTCATTTAAGCGTTGCCACACAGGTTTTACACCAGTGATGTCAAATGGTCATTGGATCTCACTTGTCTTGTGAACGATGCTGTAAAAATGTAACTTTACAACTTCACAAGAAATTAAGATTCTAAAGAAAACGAATGACATTTTAGATGCTGTCAATACATCCATATTGTACGTTTCAGCGTCTACTCGAATGTACAAAAATGTACGATTGAGTGTAGCGTGCGAAAACCTACGAATAATAAGGAGATCAGGCTAGATGTTTATCAATATATTGTCCTGTACGGCTATATTTTGGGAGTCCCATGATGTTATTGTAATTAGAAAGGTTTTATAACCTTTCAGTTCTAATTAGAGATCTGCCAGTACTTTGCCTTTCTGCTGGCACAGTCTGGTCCTAACTCACTTTGCTGACTATGCACCTGCTAGAGACAGAATTAAAGAGAAAGTGAGAGAGAGAGAGAGAGAGAGAGAGAGATGCTCTTTCAGATCAGTTTTGCTTTAGTATCAGTATGCTTCACTCCCTCATTCTGAATGAGTAGTCCAGGGACAGATGGGTAACTCTCCGCAGAAGATACCTGGATGTGGCTTGAAAGAGAGGAAGAGGGCTAGTCAGAGAGCAGGTATAACAGGTAAGATAACTAGATTTCAGACTAGAGTAGTGATCTAGGTTCCCTGCAGAGGGTAAAAGTACAGTACTTGCGACAGCTCTGCGGGAACAATAATAAAGATGACCCTCATCTGATGAGTCGTAAGCTTTACCTCAGTTGGCTTTACATTCTGGTGCTATAATAGAGGAATATACAAGCACCAGACTACTTATGTGATTCAGAATCTCTTGTAATAGTTTTGAATAGCGTTGAAATAGTGTCTGTGTCATATGCACAACATACCTCATCTTTGGCTGAACTCATTTAAAACCGAATGACTTGTCCATCATTTCAGAGTGCAGTTTGAATGATTACAGAGCGTGCATTGTAGAGGTCACAGATGTATGTGCCGCATAAGCATCAGTTCTTGATGATTCGGGCCAGAACGGAGAGGAACAGCAGAGCTGAGCAATAGAGTCTGTTCGCTGTTTCACACATTATTACAGCACCATCCAAAAAGAGAGGAGGGGAGGAAGGGTTCGAATCAAAACACCAATTCGCTACCACATTTTCCAAGAGCTGGGATATGCGAAATCAGCTAAAGGGGGTTGGATGGGGTTGGGGTGATTCTGGTTCAGAACAAACTTTTCTTTTTTTATTTCCATTTTTAAGGTCCTAAATGGTTAAATCCCAGAGATAAGGGGCTCGCAATATGGCTCCATCCGTAATTTGATTCATTTTATCCATTTTCAATGGTCGAAAACCCAATGTGGGTCACGTGGTGTGAAGCTAGTTTTTCTCGTCCAACTAAACAAATGTATATAACGTATATAATGTTGAAATCAGAAATGTAGCTATATTTATTCACTCCAAAATCATAATGTCAAAATGTCGATTTTCAAGGGTCCAAAAATGACACAAGTGGCTCTTCAGTTATAGCCTATAGGATTTCAGAAATGTGCAAATATTCCATAAAGTCTTTTAATACAAATTAGGTCATGAAAAGCAAGCAAAATTAAAGTTTTGGAGTGGTCTAGTCAAAGTCCTGACTTGAACCCGATTGAGATGCTGTGGCGGTACCTTAAACGGGCAGTTCATGCTCGAAAACCCTCCAATGTGGCTGAACTAAATCAGCTCTGCAAAGAATAGTGGGCCACAATTCCCCCACAGCATTGCGAAAGACTGATCTCCAGTTATCCGAAGTGTTTGGTTGCAGTTGTTGCAACTAAAAGTGGCACAACCAGCTATTAAGTTTAAGGGGGCAGATAGTTTTTCACATGGGAGATATAAGTGCTGGATAACTTTTTTTCTTTCAATAAAAAAATATATGTACATATTTGAAAACTGTATGTCAATGTGGCAAGGCGGACGGCGGGGCCGAGTCGTGATGATACACACCCGGTCCCGTATCAGGCTAATCAAGCCTCCGAGAGGGACAAAGGCTGATGGCAGACGGTGGTCCGACGAGAGAGAGATCAGAAGGCAGACAGTGATAACGCCTATACCTATGTTTATGTTTATCATATTGTTTATGTGCCCTGTGTTGAGAGAATAAAAAATAAAAAAACTCACCTCAAACCTGCTTCGCTGTCTCCTGACTCCTCCATTGCCAAACCATGAGCTTTACAGTGGTGCCGAAACCCGGGTTTGGAGGAGCGCTGCTATGGAGTCTTTACCGCTGGCCGAAGTCGTTAACGCCCTCACCAACATCCAGCAAACACAAAACCATGCCCTCTTGGAGGTTCGCCGGGAACAAGAACAAACGCACACACATGACGGACATGTCCGTAAATGATCTCTCTCTCGTCGCACCACCGTCTGCCATCGGCCTTTATCCCTCTCGGAGGCTTGATTAGCCTGATACGGGACCGGGTGTGTATCATCATGACCCGGCCCCGCCCTCCGCCCCGCCACAGTCAGGTTGCCTTTGTTGCCTTTAATTTGTGTTATTACTCATTTGAAGATGTAAAACAATTTAATGTGAAAAATACACAAACATAGAAGAAATCAGGAAGGGGGCAAATACTTTTTCACACAGCAGTACTTGTTTATAGTCAAAAAGAGTGAAAAACCTGCCAGTGCTGAAAAAGTAATCCAAAGTATTTAGATTACATTACTGGCCTTGAGTAATCTAACAATATTGTTACAAATTACATACTTTTTAAAAGTAACCTTTCCAAACCTGGTTACCATTATTTAGATACTTTATTACAGTTACTTAGTGAACTTGACTCCCAAGTTGACTCCCAAAACCTTGCGGTTTAAAGATAGATATATAGTTTAAAATTAGGACAAGGTATTTGGACATTTTCAAAGAAAAAAGTGAAGTTAGTTGTGAGAAAAGAACATTATTTGTTTGCAGATGCCACTTGGTTTGGTGCTTCTGGTATATAATGCTTTTGTGGCCATTGTAGACTAAAAATGTATGGGTACTTCTTCAACTGTCTCCTTCATCAACACTAGTTGACAGTTGTGAAAAGGAGGTTATATCAGGTTACCTGATGCCAAACACACACGCACAAGGAACCTACCAATAGCTTGGTTGTCTCTGCATAATAAGTTGGGATAGAAGAAAGTTTCAACATTGAACAAAATGTGTACTTTAGATTTAAGAAGCCGTTTCTATTCTGAAACATATTCCTATAAAGGATTTGAGTATTTTGTCCTTTGGCTTTTGTTCTATTTACACACAACAGACGTGTGTAGCTTTAAAATTCAGTGTTTTTCTAAGCATCCATCATCATCATCATCATCATCATCAGCCCTTCACCTTGTATCTCTGGTCTTCTAAGGCAAGAAATGCATTTATGTTATTATTCTGCTGATCACAGCCTGATGAGGATCTGCTAATTCATTGTAAATTAGATATGAAGGGTTGCTTGGATACAGATGACTCTGGGTAGTTCAAGGGGACCCCTGCACATTGAATACTGATGGGCAGATGCTCCTTTTATAAAGGAGATGAGGAGACAGGAAGCTGGGAAAAATAGGTGGAGGGAAAAATACGGATGAAGCTGTTTTTTCTTTGACCTTTTACTTATACAGATATGTGATATAAGGCTGGAAAAGCGTGTTAAATGCATACACATTTAGGCTATAATACATATGTGTGGTGTTTATCGATGTCACATTTGTGCATATATGCAACATATTTTCCAAATCTTTACAAAAACTAATTTTGGTATTTAAAATGTGGCAATATATACAGTACATGTACAGTATGTACATATATTTAATTCCAGTATTTCTATTTTGTCATTACACCTTTTTTTTTTGAGTCTGTCATGTGTTGATATATGTGTATTTTTTTATATATCAGTGATCATGATATACCTATATTTGTATATTATTAACAAAAAACAAAATTTTTGTACTGTATATTTGCATGTATGTATTTTATTAAGGCCCTATGAAATCTATTTTATTTGTGTTTTCGTGAATTCTGTGTTTTAAAGTTTAATTCAATTTTAACATTGCACTATTTTTATCAAATGAAGTGTTTATATCACATCCTCACAGTTTAATCTAAAACACAACATTGGAGTCATTTATTTGTTTATTTATTTGTCAAATAACAGTAATAAAAACAAAACAGTAATAAGAATCACAGTATAAATGCAAACATGGATAATAACGGCGTTCTTGCTTGAGATATTGCTTTAAAATAATAATAATAATTTTAATAAACAGTAGTAGTACATTTCTTTCACCACTTTTTAAATCAAGCTTTTATTTTGGCAAAAAACTGAATTATTCAGATTTTTGAATGGTAGTTTCTCACCTCCGGATTAACAGTTCGCTACATGATTAAACCACAAAATATTTATGAAATTAATGCGTTAACGCATGTGATTTATTTCAAATGTTTAACTTAACATTTTTCTATTAATGCATTTACCAATTATCACATTAGATTCTGATATTTAATTCTGCTCCATGTGAGTTCTGAACACTGGTTGGAATAGGCCGTAACATTTGCGTAACGTGTGTCCGGGGTCACTGATGCACACGTCACAAACACACACAAAAGTGATTCCATGTCAATGATCAAGTGATGGAGAAAGGACCTCTTATCCATGTTTTCTGTACAAATCAACCCCAGATGGGACCTGTGAAACTGTGACTCACTAGCAGTGCTGGATTGGTAATCTGGCATACCGGGCATTTTCCCGGTGGGCCGACACACTATATGGCCAATCAGGGGCGGACTGGCCATCGGGAGAAATGGGCAGGCCAGTGGGCGGGCCATGAAACGGGCCAAATGGGTAAGATAAGTTGAAATGAGCCGCAGCATTATGCAGAACGGGCCACAAAATGGCAGTGCAATATGCCGAAGGGGGCAGCGATATGCAAAAAAGGACTGCGAAACCCCCCCCCCTCCCTCTCAACAACTTTTGGACCAGTTGCTATGTAAAATCCTGGGCTCATTTCACTTCCCAGTCCACCCCTGCTCGCTAGAGTGAAGCATCAGCATTTGCCAGGTGCTCTGTTGCTCTTCGGTCTTACCGGACAATTCTGATTAAGTATCATTGATGTGCACATTGCCAACGCTCAGAGCGAAGCTAGTTTAGAAGTTCAAAATGGTGAGAATCATGTGAATGCGACTTGTGAATAGCCACAATTAATATTCTGTAGAATGATGGGAACCAATGGGGAATATTTCTTTAATTTAGTCAACCTCCCACTTATATTTTGGGAAACGTTTTAATGTTACTTGAATTGGCTCTATTTAAGTTCGTTACTGTCTTTATATTGTGGAATACTTTGTTTGGAAAATGTCAATTATACATAATTTTTACATGGTTTCTATTCTAAGAAGGAACTAAATGCATTTTGACTGGAAAATAAGTATATAGAGAGTCAAATTGAAGCACTTTCAAAATCTGCTATTAATCGTGATTAATAGCAATTAAATATTTTAAACGTATGACAGCACTAAATTAATATGGTATGCATGTTACACGTGCTTAAAATTGAACGAGTACTCTGCTCCCTGTCATCTGCACACACAGAGCTACACAATGTTCATGATACAGTGTTTTCAGTGTTTGAGCGACCGAATTCACACATTCACTTTGAAGTGTGCAGCACATGCAGACTATTTATTAGTTTAGGCCTAAATAAAGGGCAATATTTAGGTTTAAATAATCCCACTAGGGACATTTTAATAACTGGTCATCAACACATTCATTTAATCCAAAATAAGTTAATTTCTCTGAAATTCCACGATTTGACAGTTAATTTGATTTTTAGGACTGGATAATGTGATTTCATCTGCATTTTGTGCTTCGGGGAAATCGCAGGGCTCCATTTATTTTATTTGCTTGCTCAAACTCTCCAAAGCTGATTTTTTTGACCTTGCCATTTCTCTCTCTCTCTGTCTGTCTATCTCACTCTCTCTCTCTAGCTGTATCAAATCTTGACATTGAGAGTAAATTGACATCGCACTATCTGGCACCATGGCATCAGCAGCACAATCTGTTCCACTCGTGTACACGACCACCATGCCTGGAGGAGTTACACCGACATGCCAAGCTCAACCTGCGGGCACTGCACAGAGGTACAGAGGATCTGTTGGACTACATTTTTTGTTCCAAACCGTGGTGTGTCAGAATGGTCATTTGATTTATTTTACATGCTTTTCATTATAAAAGGAAAGGAATAGTTCACCCAAAAATAAATCATCATCATTGATTCACCCTCATGTTGGTACAAATCCATATGACTTTCTTTCTTCCATGGGACATAAAATGAGAAATATCAAAGAATGCACTTCTGTTGTTTTTTATGCAATTACAAAAAAGGGGACTTGACTGCTCAAGCGTAAAAAAAAAAAAAGGATGTAAAAGCAGTATAAAAGTATTTTAAGAGTATCATAAAAGTCCTCTATAGGACTTGTGCATAATAAATGTGTTCAGGTTATCTGAAGTCATATGATAGCTTTGTGTGAGCAACAGACCAACTTTGATTTGTGAACAAATCAATCTTTTGAGTTGAATCATTTTAAGTTAAGTTTTGAATCAGTTCACAAAAATCAGAGGTAATGGCAAACATCAGGGCTTAAATACATGGACATGGGAAACATAAGCCAATGAACAAACAGAACTCTAAACAAGATAACAAGACAATAAACTAAAACCAATGACAAACTAGAACTGATAACAAAGTAATCAAACAGTGAACCAATGAAAACAAGACACATGAACATGGAGGGAAACAGGAAGATCACATGACAAGGAACTTTTCAATATAAGAGACATGAAAAACAGGAACCAACTGAATAAACATGACATGTATACTGTCCTGATTAATTTCGCAGGAAATATTAAACATGAACATATACTGTTTCTGGGATTATTACAGGAAATGTATTGGAATATCTGGCTAAATACACATAACTGATGACGTAAACAAGCCTGTAATCTTGTATTACGCTATTGAATTAAAAATATGGACAATCCCTTCACGTTATTTATGCTCCAAAACACGGAGCTCAACAAAAATTCCTGTACTAAACACACAACTGCATAAAATGCTTGAGAAAAACATGCATCAGTCTAAACGCAACATCCAGCATTTTCTGGCATCTTCTCTTGACCAACATCCATTTCAGACACTCTGATAATTTAAGAAACAGCGATATTGAAAAGACTCAAGTTCTAGAAATTTTCAGGCATTTTATTAACATGTCAGTTCGCACTGGATTGATATTACAGGGGTTATTTTACTCATTTTAAAGTAGGTAAAATATGCTGTAATTTTTTACCGGAGCAGGAATGCGCGGGCCGGAAAAAGTCCCTGAAAATTACTGACCGATTTGCACCAGATTAAAATGACTGACAAGCTCTGGTAATTACATTACCCCGCCATGAATAGGACTTGAAATCATGAGTGGTGAGACCAAGTTCACATGTTTGACGATAGGGAGTGGCGACTAAATTTAATTTGAGTATTTATGCGAGCGCCTAGAGGCACGTCTGCTTTATAAGGACACGCCTTTAAGAAAAGCAATGGGGAATCTTATATTTAAGCAATATCACACGAGCAAGATCATGCTATATGGCCCTACATGAGCACTGCTGTGATTCGGCCACAGGCCGAGTGTTGTAGGTAATCACAGCAGTGCTGATTTAGGGCCATATAGCATGATTGCATGAAGTGTGATATTGCTTATATACAACAGTTCAATGAACAAATACATTTGAGTACGGTCATAAAAACACATTTGTGCATGAAGCTACTTTCTTACGCGATGGAATCTTCCGTTGCTGGTTCAAACCAAATGATGCGTTCAAGCCTTCATTAGTAATTCACAAATGGCACTTCAGAAATAGTATCACGGCTTGTGCTGTTTCTAACAAGTTATTGGACAAACAAGAATGTGTGAGTGTGTGTGTGTGTGTGTGAGACAGAGAGAGAGAGAGACCTGTTGCCACTCCCAAGCAGAGATGCTGTCAGCTTTCTGAAGATCAGCTTTCTCAGTGGAAAAATAGCATTCAAGTGGGGGTATTTCTGCGTATTTCACGGTAGCCAGTGGGGAGTCGGTCACTATAGAATCTGCAAAGTCCTCCGCCATTTTAGACAGCAACAATTGTGTAATAAATCAGTCTGTTGTGTCTCTCAGCTGTGATGAGCCGTAATGCTGAAGTTGTTCGTTTAAAGCTGTTTAAAACAATTTCCTAGCTTTTCTAGTGTAGTAGTAATACAAGCAATTACGAAGAGCTGTTTTATGTAAACACTAGCTGATGCGGATTCACTTCACGTCAACCAACTGGATCATATTACACACAGAAATGATCTTTTGTCGCCACCTGCTGGCTAACATATGTAATGTAAAGAAACAGAGCTCTTAACAGATCTGCACTGCTCTTACACTTTAGTTTAGAATAGCATGAACACAATCGGAGTGATACACACATAGTGAAGCGTCTGAGTGATGATGGTGTCAGAACATCAGTGTTCATGAAACATCTCTCATCCAATCAGATTTGAGGACCAGAACTAACTGTTTATTTATGTGTTTATACATAGGTCACATGTCCAAATATCAGATATGTACGTCATTTAAAACCACATTTTGAAGTGGCTCAGATCGGATGCGAAAAAATCTCATGCAGATTTTTCTGTTTACACGTGTGGAACAATATCCGATCTGTCAGAATTGAGTACAAAACACAGCCTTTGAAAATTTAAAGATCCAGTCCCCTTCTTTGGAATTTCATGGGGAAAAAACAACGATCATACAGGTTTGGAGCAACATGTGGGTGAGTAAATGTTGACAGAATTTTCATTCAGATTCCCCCTGTGGTTCATTGACTTGCCAAGGTGCGCAATAATGATAGAGCTGGACATATCGGGCCACATAAGTGACGGATCATGATAGCTGAGAATTATGACCCTGGAGTTTATTATTTATGCTGTCATCAAACTATCTGATCTGATTACTTGGTTACCATCACCATATTTGTTGCAACTGAGATAGTCAGTGGTATCTAGCTGGATTTTGCCTTTGAAATCTCCTTAATTCTCATTATATATTTAAAGACTTTTCTTGAGTTCTCAACCTTATTTACATAACCACAAAACAGATGCAATTTTTCTTGCAGGCAAACCTCAAAATAGCATAGACTCATTAAATATTAAGGACTAAATAAGTCAGTTTGAAGTTAGGTGCTCACAGAAGCGGCAGAATCTGAGTAAATTGTTTTTCTTGAACATCTGATTCATGCTGCCCTCTTGTGTTGCACTGATGAAATTTGATCTGGCACTCCATCAAGTTCAAATGATGTAAGCAACAAATCCTTTATAGATCTACTACAGATTTTTAGGCAGCAGTTGGCAGTCTGTTCATGCTATTGAATAGATGGTATAATTCATACTACAATTTACACTGAATTAAAAGTGATCTAAAGGGTGTGTCTGTGTCTCTTACAGACCAGCAGCAGCGTCAGCGTTCAACCAGCAGGGAGCGTGGTCGGGTCACCATATCAATATCGGTGGCACCGCCCATGCCAACCTACCCCTCAACTCACAAACTCAGAAGGCGCGAGCAGAGGGGCCGACACTCACGTCTGGTAAGATACACAACCTTTAATATATGCAGAGCAGATTCATAGATGACAGAAAAAACCCACAGAGGACCAATACAGACCCATCCTACGGGATGGTACTACAGGATTATCTCAGTATCCCACTAGTTGCTCCTTGATTTAAAGCGTCATCCAAGTCTGAACATTATAACTACTACTAATTAGTTGTAAATTCATAAATGGCTCAATGACACACAACTTACTCTCCTTGGTCTATAAATATGGATCGAAATTGATCACAGTTCAATTCAGCACATCAAATACAATATGAACAAAATATTATTTTTTCAATATTGTTTTTTTTTTTTTTTTTTTTTTTTTTATCATTTCTGATTTCATATAGTTTATGGACCAAACAATATATTGACATTTAAAAAGGAAAATGTTATAAAAACAAAATAAAATAAAAAAAATTGCTGGGTCTCAGGAACTTATGGTAAGATGACATCATAATAGCTTTTAATGTAAACTAATCTTTATAATGACAGAGCAGGCTGCATATATGTTAATATTAGTTCACTAAATATATCTTATAAAAAGTATGTCAGAATCAAAGAATCCATTTTTTTTTTTTTTTTTTTTTTTTTGTGGTGGAATGAATGAATGAATGTAATATTATGGTGATGTATCATATTTATGTTTTATCATATTTGATACATGGATTTAAAAGGGGGTTTTCAATAAAATAATATACATATATTCAGTCACTTATATTCAGCTAATAATCATAAAATATCAGTAACAATATAATCATTACTGTCACTTTTACTTTATTAAAATCAGCAAAGATTTCACATACAAAAAAAATAAATAAATGAGTGCATGCAATATAAAAGCGGAATAAGAGAAATACTGAAACCAGCCCGTCTGGCACCAAAAATCATGCCACGGTCCAAATCACTGAGATCACATTTTTCCCCATTCTGATGGTTGATGTGAACATTAAATGAAGCTCCTGACCTGTATCTGCATGATTTTATGCACTGCTGCCACACGATTGGCTGATTAGATAATCACATGGATGATTGTTGGTGCCAGACGGGCTGGTTTGAGTATTTCTGTGATTTTCACGCACAACAGTCTCTAGAATTTACTCAGAATGGAGCCAAAAACAAAAAAACAGTTCTGTGGACGGAAATTTGGCTTTTCTGTTTATTGCACTTTGTATGATATTAATTGATAAAATAAAACTATTTATGGCATTATTTTTCATATGTCTCACTATGCAAATTTTTTCACAAGTGAGACTAAAACTTTTGCACAGTACTATATATATATATATATATATCAAAAGTGTTTTCCTTGCATTTAACTGCTGTAGGAGAGGCCAGTCAAGGAGGCTCAATTCATGCCAGTTCTCAGATAGGTAAACGGCATCATGTATTTGAAAGCAGGTCTCATGACCTTGTTCTTTCTTTTTTGAAGTACAGGCTTCATCAAGGACATCAGTTGGATAACATAACAAATCGAATCCCTCCATAACAAAACAACAATCAAATTCAGTAAATCACTTCTCTATTAAAACGAACCCTTTTTATTTCAGCCAGTGAGATTCAGACACAACGTTCAGACATGTCTTTGATAAGTTTATTCATAGAAATCTGATCTGTTGATCCAATGTGGACTTCCTTGTTTCATTTTGTTTGTGTGTGTGTGTGTTTGTGTGTGTGTGTGTGTGTGTGTCGTCACTGTTCCCTGACAGCATGCACACTCCATAAACATAACAAACATCACATCAGACTTTCCATATTTGATTTATGATATTAATTACATGATTTATTTATTTTTGTTGTTGTTGTTCTCATACATCATTGTTTAGTTGTGTATTTTTCCATGTTTCATTTAGTACCAGCGCTCACGATCTTCCTCCCTTATTCAGTGTTGTTACTTCATACCCTGGATTAGAAAGGTAATTTGTCCCCTTTAAGTTTGCAGATTCATATTCCAAGTATCATCTTCCCACTAACACTTTACTAACATTTCCAGTTTTTCCATCCTGTATTAACATAATTATCTAGATGTAAATATTTAATATCTGTTCATGACTTTTTCAAATATCATTTCTTTTCTGTTGCATCTTTTCACTGCTTTTGGCGAAGAATCTGCAAATATTCATGGAGTTCCATGGATCAGTAAATCCCAATGATAATAAAACTATTAAAGATAATAAAGGCTATTTTCATATTTATTAGCAGAATCAGCCATTTACTATACAGTAATAGAAATGATCATTTGTGAAATAAACAATCAGTATGAACACTGGGACGATATATAGATTTTTGTAAATTGAAACTTATAGGAGAGTTAAGTATCAAATCAGTCCCAGCCTGGCAACAAATGTAAATAAAAATGGGCATTTGTGTGATGTAATGCGTTTGGTATTGCACTGCAAGGTCCAGATCAGTATCAGTATGTGTCAATGCTATACTCTTAAAGACTTTCCTGTTTCTTTTGAGTAGAAAAAAAAGCAGCTTTGTGATTTATTCCCTGATTTTGTGCTCTTATTCACTTTCCATGAAACCCATAGCCTTAATGAAGGTCATTATTTTATACATTTTCATGAAATTATTTTGTTCTAAAGAAATACATTCTGCAACGAAGCCAGACAAATAAAATCAATGTTTCATTTATCTGCTGTATTCTCCTCTCTTATCTGGCCCTTTTCCCTTGCTCTGTATTTCTTATCAACATAGAAAATGTCTCTGCTATTACATATATACACAGATTAGCCAAAACATTATGACCACCTGCCTAATATGCTGTTGGTCCTCTGCATGCCGCCAAAATAGAGCCGACCCGCCGATGCGTGGACTCTACAAGACCCCTGAATGTGTCCTGTGGTATCTGGCACCAAGACATTAGCAGCAGATCCTTCAAGTCCTGTAAGTTGCGAGGTGAAGCCGCCATGAATCGGACATGTTGGTCCAGCACATCCCACCGATGCTCAATCAGATTGAGATCTGGGGAATTTGGAGGCCAGGGCAACACCTTGAACTCTTCATCACGTTCCTCAAACCATTACAGAACAATGTGTGCAGTGTGGCAGGGCGAATTATCCTGCTGAAAGAGACTACTAACATCAGGGAATACCATTTCCACGAAGGGGGTGTCCCTGATCTGCAACAATGTTTGGGTAGGTGGCACGTGTCAAACTGATGTCCTCTTGAATGGCCGGACCCAGTGTTTCCCAACAGAACTTTGCTCAGAGCATCATACGCCCTCCACCGGCTTGTCGTCTTCCCACAGTGCATCCTGGTGCCATCACTTCCCCAGGTAATTGGCGTACATGGCCATCCATGTGATGTAAAAGAAAACAGGACTCATCGGAACAGGCGACCTTCTTCTGCTGCTCCAATGTCCAGTTTTGACGCTTGCATGCCCATTGTGGGCACTTTCAATGGTGGACAGGGGTATCCTGTGCACTCTGACTGATCTGCAGCAACGCAGCCCCATACGCATCAGGGTGCAATGAACTGTGTGTTGTGACACATTCACAGATCCTTGTGCATCGATGAGTCTTAGGCACCCAACACCATGTTGCCGGATTTATGGTTTGTCCCTCTTAGGACCACTGTCGGTAGGTACTCGCCACTGCTGACTGGAAGCACCCCACAAGCCTTGCCATTTAAGAGATGCTCTGACCCAGTCATCTGGCCATACAAATTTGGTTCTTTTCAAAGTCGCTCAAGTCTGTACTCCTGCTGATTTCTGCTGCATTTAACATTTTGACCATGAGAACTAATTGTTCGCTTACCATCTAATCAACCCAGACTTTGACATGTGGTCTTGTTAGGAGATGATCAACATTATTAATTTCACCTGTGAGTAGTCATGATGTTTTGGCTCATCAGTGTATATAGATTTCTTACATGTGCATGAATTGATTTGAGTCTTATTCTGAATAACAGTCCTAACATCATCCCATATTAGGTGGGTACCAACAAGGAAACAGATGGAGAAATACCAGTGCTGAGCCACAGGCCTAAATGTCCAGTTCCCAACGACCCTAACACCCTGGACAAACAGACGAATTGGTCCAAAGCCCTGCCTCTTCCCTCACCAAAAGAGCGAATGAAGAATGACTCTCAAGTGGTTTCATCCTGTATCATTCCCATCAATGTCTCTGGTAAAGAATCTTTACATCAGAGTTTGACCACAATTAAAAAGATACAGTAGTTCATCCAAAAAAATTTAATCTGTATGACTTTCTTTCTTTTGTAGAACACAAAAGGAGATGTTTGGCAGAATGTTTACCATTCACTTTCATGGCATCTTTTTTCCATACAATGAAAGTGAATGGTCATTCTGTCTAATATCTCCTTTTGTGTTCACATAAAGAAAGTCATACATGTTTGGAACAACATTAGGGATGAGTAAATTATAAAATCTTTGGGTGAATTATACCTTTGAGAAATACAGACTACAAAAATAAAATAAAACAATCTATTATGTGCTAATTTCACTTAAATAAAATAATAAATCAAGGACTGAAAGATTTGAAACTTATTAAAGCTTTTTAAGAGAATGTGATATTAAGCAGATTTTGGTTATTAAATGAACTGAATTTCCAGCAGTCTCACTGATACGGTAATGCCATGACAGATGCTTACCTAGTTCTGAGGGAGTATATTTTCCTCATTCTCCACAGGTGTTGGATTTGACAGAGAAGCCAGTGCTCGCTGCTCTCTTGTTCACTCGCAATCGGTTCTACAGAGGCGTCGGAAACTCAGGAGGCGAAAAACGATCACTGGTATACCCAAACGAGTTCAGCAAGACATGGGTATGGCCAAATTATACTTTCCATCGAAAGTTTCAGTTCGTCAATGGCTGTAAATTGAAATAAATTCAAATGTAAAGCCTTTTTGCAAAGAAAAGTTTAGTAAATATTTATTATACAATTATATTTAATAATTGTTTTTTTCTGATTTACCTGTAGACTCTGATGAATCACCTGTGGCTAGAGAGAGAACAGTGATTATCCATGCCAACCCACACAAGTCACTGTGGCATGAGGAGCTCTCTTTGAGCGGTCGAGCTTTACACACCAAGGACTCAGGCTGTCAGACAGATGACTTACTGATTGCTGCTCCATCCAGGAGGCGTATTCGTGCCCAGAGAGGTCAAGGAATTCCAGCCTCTCTCTCACATTCAACAGGAAACATCACCTCCCTGCCGGATCGTTCTGATACGGTTTATGCTGCAGCATCATCTATGCGCATCCGTTCTAGAAGCTTGCCCCGTGAAGGTGGACGGCTTCTAGATGAGGACCAAGATGACAGTGATGATGATGATGATGATGATGATGATGAAGAGGAAGATGAGGAACTCTCTCCTTATGAGGCTGAGGACTTTCTGCCAGTCCCAGGACAGAGAATCCCAAAGGATGAGGAGGAGAGTACCGACGACCAGACCATGCCAGAGCTTCAGTTTGGAAGTCTCAAGCATATGCAGCATGCTGGGAGCCCTGACCATGCATGGATTGAGAGAGGCAGATCCAGGCTCCCACGCAAAGTTGATATGGGGAGCTGTGAGATTTCCTCCAGCTCAGATACTTTTAGCAGCCCCATCCACTCTGCCTCAACTACAGGAGTGCTTGGCAGCCAGATTGACCATAAAGAGGACCACCAGTCCTCAAGTGGCAACTGGAGTGGAAGCAGCTCCACATGCCCATCGCAGACATCCGAGACTATCCCGGCTGCTGCCTCGCCTCCGCTGACTGGATCCTCGCACTGTGATTCAGAACTTTCCCTCAGTACTGGCTCCCATGTCATTGATGACACCACTGGCTTTATAACTGACCCCTACCACATGGACAAGCCACAAGGACAGGGGCACAGGTCCAATTCTTTCACCTCATCAGCAACTGATCAGTTGGATGATGCAGGGGTCAGCACTGCAAGTGATGGTGAGTGGAACTGCACCCAGGACATTCAGGATCAGCTCTGCCCCCAAGACTTCAGCCCAAAGCATTCCAGAGAGGATGAGAGTGGTGTCAGCTGCCCCAGTTATTCCAGTGGAGAAACGTACGAGAGCTACAGTGAACAACTTTCCACTGGGAAATTAGAGACACACTACATTGTTGACACTGAAGGATTCTATTCCTCCATGCACTTTGATTGTGGTCTTAAAGATAGCAGAAGCTACTACAACTATGCAGCCATTGACCCCGACTGTGGCCCAAGTGGGAATATAGCACCTGTCATTGGTGAATACCCTCAGTCAGAATACAGTGCCACCAGGAAACAGGGGAGACCGTGTCTCTCTTTAAGAAAACACAAGGCCAAGCCACTCCCACCAAAACGTAGCTCTTCATTAAAGGAAACAAGAAGCGGTGTGAACGTTCTAGAGCAGAATGAACCAAAGATTACTAGCGAGCTGCCACTGCCCTTGTCTTCCAGAGAGATGAAATTGCAACTGGACTTAGCTGGTTCTGCAGGGAACCTTGAGACTGCAGGTCTCGAGTCACTTGGCGCATGGGGAGT
This sequence comes from Moxostoma hubbsi, assembly GCA_032164185.1. NCBI lineage: Eukaryota > Metazoa > Chordata > Actinopteri > Cypriniformes > Catostomidae > Moxostoma > Moxostoma hubbsi. The sequence goes on from JAVLUX010000186.1 coordinate 21,175,725, forward strand.
GGAGAATGTTAGAGATATGCTCGACTGCTCCTCTCCTTTCAGTTCCTCAGACACGCATTCCTTCAAGGACGAAGGTGCTGTACAAGCAGACTATGCAGACCTCTGGCTCCAAAATGACTTGAAATCCAATGACCCTTACAGGTCACTGTCCAACTCTAGCGCTGCTACAGGTGCAACTGTTCTTGAATGCATCAAGTCACCAGAAAATGCAGAAGTGCAAGCCCGTCAACCCAGGTCCAGACCTACTTCCCCAACTCTTCCTCCACCTGAGGGAGACTTTAAGCTGAGTTCCCCTGAAAAACTGGCAGGCTTGGCGTCCCCTTCTAGTGGATATTCCAGCCAATCTGAGACACCTACATCTTCCTTCCCCTCCGCTTTCTTTCCAGGACCGCTGTCCCCAACCAGTGGCAAGAGAAAACCCAAAGTACCTGAAAGGAAATCCTCACTTTGTTCCCTCCAACAGCCACAGTTTTCTGTTAGAGATTCAGGCAGGAGAGAAACTGACTTCCAGGCCACACCCCCCAGTCAGCTCGACCTTAGTGCTCTTCTCAGCAAGAATTTTCCTCACAGGAATCAGATGCACATTCTCCACCAGAACAAGCAGAAAGCTGCAATAGCTGCAGCTGCTGCTGCAGAAGCCCGCAATGCAGCTACAGCATCTTCTACAGAAAGTGCAGCAAGTGCAGAATCCGGTTCAGCCCATTTGGCCATCACTCCAACTGTTCTTAGATCCGTGCAACTCCGATCTATTTGTAGACAAGTTGATGGAAACAAAGGGTATGATCTGGTCAGTGTTAATCAAGCAGCTCGTCCCAGGTATCCCATAGTAAATGATCCCCTATCCTCTCGCAACAGGTACAACAGGAAACCACCAGCCTACAAACCCCCAGCAGTGCAGCTCTGTGAGTCGCAGGTTCCACTGATAGACAATGCTGTTCTTCCCCAAGAGGAGGTGAGAGTAAGTCAGGAAAAGCTTGGTTCTGGTACTTACTGGGCGATGACTGCCTTCAGAACACCTGTAGACCCTACTCCTGAAAGAGATGAACCTTTAAACAGATCGTCTCTAGGTTCAGAGATGCTCAGGTCTCAGCAAGAACAAGAGAGCAGAAAGTACCAAGATGAGCAACTGGCATTTTCACCAGAGAGACTTAAACAAGTACTTCGTCAACTAACACGGCCAGACTCTTCAACAGAGCCCCTGTGTTTGGCCAGCACAATGCCACCCCCAGCTTACAGTGAGATACCGAGGAGCAATTTTGTACTGTGCAACAGTCCTGTCAAAGTGCCTGTTTCTACTCAAGAGGCATCGCACACTTACACAATCAGCGATGTACAAGGCAGAGAGGAGGATTATGAGACATCAGGTATCACAACCAGAAGTGCCTCACAGGACATAAGGGAGGAAGGGTCAACCCCAGAAACAGAGGACTACTTCAGCAAAGGTAATTGAAAAATCCTCTAGTTTCACAAAGCAGAAATTAGATTGTACTTTTCTGTAGTTGGTCTACTTGCTGATACACATACATTATTTCTTAATAGACTGCCATGTTTTATGTACTGTCATGTTGTATACTAAAGCTTTTGGGGGTTACCTTTAATTTTAACAGAGTCTACTCCCAGTGAAAATTCAACATCTCCTTTGACCGATGAATCTAAACCCGAAGATGATGATGATGATGATGACGATGATGATGATGATGATAGTGTTTTCCCATCTCCCAACAAACTACGCACAACTGAAGATCTGTTTGCTATGATACACAGGTAAGCCTGATTGTTGTATCATACAAGTCAATGCAAAATCTTGTGTCTTATGGATTTGGTGATTAAAGTTTTTTTGGCATTGCATTCAACCATGGAAACTGATCCTGACATGGCTCTATATAATTATGGCAAGAATATTATACGCAATATGCAGATGCGAGTGCTTGGCCAACATGAATGTGTGTTCTTGTGTTACTGTGACGATTAAAAAACCTCAATACTCAAGGTGGCGATAGAGTTACCTTCAAATGTTTAAGCCATAAAACCAGATGCGTTATTATTGAGAAGTAAACAGTTTATGCAAATTTCCCTCTTACAACAACCTTGATAATGCAATGCATACTTGCATTGTGTTATGAATTGCAGTATGACACAGTGAGCTTGCGTTGCTAGCTCATATTTATTGACATATTTCATCCAAATATCCTATCACCCAATTTATTTCAGATCTAAACGGAAAGTGCTCGGACGTAAAGATTCAGGGGAGCTGAGTGTAAAAAGTCGACCTGGTGTTGTACCTGCAACAGCCCCTGTCTGTAATCCTCCTTTATGCCTGGTTATCCCTGCTGCCTCAGTCCCTCCAAATATCTCCCAGCGAGCCTCAGGACCCATCTACAGAAGTGCCAAAAAGTCCAGCACGTCCAGTGAGGAGTTTAAACTCCTGCTGCTGAAGAAGGGTAGTCGCTCAGATTCGAGTTATCGCATGTCTGCTATAGAGATCCTGAAGAGCCCTGTCGCACCCAAGTCTCAAGGAGAGCTGCTATTAGAGGCTGCAAGGCAACCTGAGGAGATGTACTTAACCCAACAGGATTCTCCTGGCGGTGGAGATCCCCTTCCGAGTCCATTTCCTAAAGCTAACAGTGAGGGATTCTCCCCGAAAACACTTACAATGTCAGCTGCTTCTAGACAGGGACGATCTAGAATTCCACCTGCGGCAAACAGCAGCCGCTATAGCACGCGGAGTCGACTCTACACAGCCCCAATGCAGGCCATATCAGAAGGAGAGACTGAGAACTCGGATGGAAGTCCACACGATGACCGCTCATCCTAGTGGCATAAACATTTTCATTAAGAAAAATGATAAATGAAAACATTTGGGAGTTCTGTATGAACTGAATGAAAGTGCTGTACACTGATTATGATCTACATAAGTTTTCCCTCTAAAATGTTTGTTGCATCAAAAATCTTGATTTCTTTTATCTACTTTTGTACTCTAGAGGTCAGATGAAAACTTGGAACGAGATTAATGCATTAATGAATTGTGTGTGAATTGTTGGCACTTTGTCATCATTGCAAAAAGACTTTCATCATAATCCCAAATTTTAAGAATGTGAAATCAATTGTATTACAGTCTTTGTTAAGACATTGGAAAACGTTTACTTATTGCTTATTTAATATAATGGAAAACAATCCTATTTCCATCATCCCATCACAAAAATATGGTTTGAGTGGCATTTAATGATCCAAGGTGCAGAGGTCTTTGTGGGTGTCCACAAAGATTAATATATAGATTTGAATCTGTAGGAGTTAAGCTGAGTCACACTAGCCGATTTTTCTAGCGATTTTCAGGCGTAACCTTCATTTACATAATCATCAGCCAGTAGGTAAGAGATGGAGCTCTGATTAGCGTTCCCAGCAAGAGGTAATTTATCCCTTGACAACCTGGACTCCATGCTGAGTTAATGGCACTGAGAACTGGAAAAGCAGAACCAACTTGTTAGAAAAAATCATTACATCTCTGGCATGGGCTCTTGTGATCTCATCAAGTGACAAATGAGCTTTCTTTACAGAAGAACAAACAAGACGTCGTGCTGATCTGAACATTTTCATCAGCACATCATCACAAACACAGATTCAATGATTTTATACAAATCAGAAATTTCAGCTATAGAAATTTCAGCAAAAATCAGCTTTACTGAGGACAATCGCATCATGGCCTTTCTCAGCAGTGTGTAAGTGTGCAAGGGAAAATGCTTTTAATATAAAGGAAGGGAGAGATGTTATAAACATAAGTCTAGAAGTGGACTGGTTTGCAAAATCCTAAATTATATTACCTTAAATATAATTGAGATGGAATACTGTTATCGATTTACCACTAGAAATCAAGGCAAACGGACATACAGTAAGTAATACCATTTCAGATTACATTAATGGAGCGTCTGTTACGTGTTTGTTTGACTCTTTGTGAGGTGGTTTTTTTTTCATGCTGTTTGAATCTTGGGCTGAGCCAAAATCATTCCAAAATGAAACCCTTGTACCTGTGTTTAGTTTACCATTTTTTCAAAGACCCAAATTGGGTTGGATATTTGTCACGTTTTTCACAACCATCGAGTCCAACATGGAAGAATATTTTGCTTCAGAAGAAATGAGGACTTCAGAGAAACTCAATGTATTCTGTGAATACCCTTAAAATCAAGCGTACTGTTCAACTGAAGAAGAATGGATTCACATTTAAAGGTCTTCTCCGAGTTCCACGCTCCTGGGAATTAGCTAGATTTGTCAATCCTACACTGTGCCACTAAAGCGAAGGTAACAAGCTGTTTCTGATGTTCACTGTGTTCGTAATTCAGTTGCTTCATCCTATGTACAGCATGCAATAAAACAAAAGAACATGTCAAGTAGACATCTCCACCAAAAAAACAAAAAAAATCCACTTTTACTTAAATTTGTTGAGTATGCTCTATGTTCGGTAAATGTACAAAATGTATAAGATTTGTTGAAATTTGCAGTTTTCACATCATTGTACACACAGTATGAGCTTCATCCCTAAAGTGGAGGAACAAGGCAATCTAATGTAATGAAGCACCGTCCATGTAAAATGATGGAGCTTGGAATGAACAGATTTAGGAAGAAGGGAATATTATGCGGCCATTTGTTTTAATACTTTTATTTAAATGAAGATGGAATTCTTCCTACTGTGAATGCAAAATGTTAGCCTCAGTCACCATTCGATTGCATTTAATTTTTGGGTGAACTAAATTGACTGCAAACAAGCAGCGGTGGTTAAGTTAGTTGCTCATCTGTATATACACCGATCAGCCACAACATTAAATCCACCTGTCTAATATTGTGTAGGTCCCACTCGTGCCGACAAAACAGCGCCAACCCGCATCTCTTCTCACCACAATTGTACAGAGTGTTATCTGAGTTACTGTAGACTTTGTCCAGAACCAGTCTGGCCATTCTCTCTTGACCTCTCTCATCAACAAGGCATTTCCATCAACAAAACTGCCGCTCACTGGATGTTTGTTGTTTTTGGCACCATTCTGAGTAAACTCTAGAAACTGTTGTGTGTGAAAATCCCAGAAATACTCAAACCAGCCCATCTGGCACCAACGATCATCCATGTGATTATCTAATCAGCCAATCGTGTGGCAGCAGTGCATAAAATCATTTTGGTGGCATGATTGTTGGTGCCAGATGGGCTGGTTTGAGTATTTCTGGGATTATTAAAGACAACAGTCTCTAGAATTTACTAAAATTGTGCCAAAAACAAAAAACATCCATTGAGCGGCAGTTCAGTGGACTGAAATGTCTTGTTGATGAGAGGTCAATGGAGAATGGCCAGACTGGTTCAAACTGACAAAGTCTACAGTAACTCAGATAACCACTCTGTACAATGGTGGTGAGAAGAATATCATCTATGAATGCTGTCCTGAGATGCGGGTTGGCGCTGTTTTGTCGGCACGAGGGGGGACCTACACAATATTAGGCAGGTGGTGTTAATGTTATGGCTGATCGGTGTACATGGATGTTTGACATATGTAATATTTCAGCCTTTTTTTCTCCACTGTTGTTGGCTTGTCATGTACTGTTTGTCCATTGAATTTGTATTGTTTTTTTTTTACGAGGACAGTAATCTTCCCAGATATTCCCAGATATTTTCTCATACAAATAAGGTGCTGCAATGTGCCAGAACCACGTCTTTTCTTTCCTTATTTCTCCTTCAATATAACCCTGTCTAAAGGTTGTCGCAATTAACTTTGCTTTATGACTAACAACTTTTGGACGTGCAGACGTCTCTCCTTTTTTTCCCTCGTGTCCATGCACTAGAACTAAATCTATGAAGTCTTCTTTTAGATTGCAACATTTAATTGGGGAAAAAAAAAAAATATATATATATATTTTTTTTTTTAATTATGGAATATTTTATCCAGCGAAGTATTTTGTTAATACATTTGGAAAAGAATAATGATAAAGCTTTATTTAAGTAAAAATACAAATGTTTGAACATATTTAATATCAGGGGTGTATCGGCCAACGATAAAGATACAGAACATGTAAACCTTTCTAATTTGCTGTAAAGTTGCATTTTTAACTAATAAGCTACACTTTATGTTATGTAACTGCTGTTAAATGTTTTGGTGCTTTGAATTCTATACCCAGGCCATATTCTATCATTTTGGCCATCCTAAAAAAAGAGAAGAAAGAAAAGATTACCGTTACACAACACTCGTGATTACTCAAACAAAGTTCAGATATGTAGCAATGTATATGTCTTTCTGTTTATATTTCAGTTTTCATACAGTAGCCACATTTTACGTATCCCCTAGTGGTACCCGTAGTGAAGCTGACCAGTCAATTTTGGTCTCACGTTCAGTCTAAATATTCATGAAAAACAAGGGAAAATCAAACAGGGGCTATTTGTTATAGTTATTTGACTTCATCTCAGCTTTGGACTGATTTAAACATGTAAGATACTTTACAAAACTGGTCATATCAATAAAGAAAGAAGTTAGGAAACAAAAAAATACACTCCGTTGAAGAGTTATTGTATTGTTTTCTTTCCTTTGTTGTAACTGAAGTGTTATAAATCATCTTGGACTATTTATGTGCTTTTGATTTGAATAAAACATTGTTGTTGAATTACTCTACGTTAATGGAGAAGCACAGTCTGTTTTTGCCAAAGGGTTTCAGATGATAAAATTACAAATTGCAAACAGTGAATTGATGAGCGATTAAAAAAATGAGGTTAAAAGTGAAAATGTATTGGACAAGATGCAACTCATTCAGTTACAATAGATAGGAAACCAATCTCACTCAGCATACAGGCTCCACTGCAAGAGATTTCAATCAATTTTGTATTTTTGTATAAATCTGTACATATGATCTTTTTAAGGTAAAAAATAAGAGAGAGAAAGAGAGTGAAAAGACACAAATGTTTCCTTTTTTTAAATGTTTTAAAAGTTTACATTAATTCCAAGCCTTTGTATATTTTTTTGAGCTGTGCACCTCGTATTTCCCGTATTTATTTTTTAGTAAACATTGTGGGAATTGCATTGTAAATTTGAACCATTTCATGCCAGCTCAAGTGACTGCTTAGTAACTGTGCATAGAGAAAGCCAATAAATGTGACTGCATTGGAAAATAACTCTTGGTGGTTGAAGTATGACTTTTATTTTAAACATTCAGAGATGCAACACTGATTCAGTGCGATAAACCTCTTACGGTGTTAGTAGAATTAAAAATGTCCTGTCATGTGGCGTAAGACTAATTCTATCTGATGCCAGTCTTTGCTGCTTCAAACCCCCAAATATGACGATCACCTCTGTGTGATGAAAATAGCAAACATGATTTTATAAGACATGTTCTTTGCTAAATAAAAATAAATGGATTTTATAAATGCAATTGTACTAAAACTAAATTAATTATTCAAATTGAATATGGAAATATACACTCACAGGACACTTTATTATGCACACCTGTACATCTACTTATTCATGCGATTATCTAATCAGCCAATCGTGTGGCTGCAGTGTAATGTTTAAAATCATGCAGATACGGGTCAGGAGCTTCAGTTGATGTTCACATCAACCATCAGAATGGGGAAAAAAAATGTGATCTCAGTGATTTGGAGCGTGGCATGATTGTTTGTGCAAGACGAGATGGTTTGAGTATTTCTGGGATTTTCATGCACAAAAGTCTCTAAAATTGACCCCGAATGCTGCCATAAACAAAAAACATCCAGTGAGAGGCCGTTCTGTGGATGGAAATGCCTTGTTAATGAGAGAGGTCAACAGAGAATGGCCAGAAAAGCTACGGTAACTCAGATAACCGCTCTGTGCAATTATAGTGAGCACACACATCGAACCTTGAGAAAAAAAAAATGCAAAAATCGATATTACAGAGAGGCACTTACAATGGAAGTGAATGGGGCCAAATTTTTGAGAATTTAAAGGCAGAAATGTGAAGTTTATAATTTTATAAAAGGACTTACATTAATTAATTTGTTAAAACTTGTGCATTATTTGAGCTGTAACGTTTTTAATTTTAGGGTTTCATAATTTACTGCTCATGTCGTCATGGCAACGAAGTTGTAAAATTGGAAATAACTTTCCACAGAAAAGGTTATTAAGTGATTTAATCGCACTAAAATCCTGTTAACAGACATACTGTTTACTTCTTGTGGATATACTTTTGAAACAGTGAGTATTTTAATGTTTATGCATTACCTCATTCACTTCCATTGTAAGTGTCTCGCTGTAAAAGATTTTTGCTTTTTTTTAAAGAAAAGGACGGATAATATTCACTATTATGGCACAAATGCTGTCGATTGAGCTTAACTTGTGTTGAGCATGGATTATTCTTTTAAAGAGGTACAACTCTTATTTCTTACAAATAATAAATGTTTTTTTTTCATAATATATTCAATTATATACAGATTTTTATTTATTTATTATGGTTTAAAATTATGGCATTAAATATAATAAAATAATCTATCTGTAATAGTTTAAAATAATGTCAACATGTTTTTGTACTTTTCTGACTAAAGTGCCCAAATAGTCAATGTGTTACTCAAATTATCCACCAGAGGTCAGTGTAGTATATTTTAATACTGGTGGGATCTAAGAAGAAATTTTCTCTCTCAAAATCTTGTGTTTTGTGTCATTGTCACATTGTGTCAATGGCAGATGAAGATTTTTAAAACTTACAATGGCCCTAAAAGTATTTGGACACTTTTCTGTTGGTGTACAATTACATTTATTCATTAGGCAGACACTTTTATCCAAAGCGACTTACAAAAGAGGAAAACATAAGCGAATCATCTTAAGGAGACAATGGCATGAAAAAGTGCCATATTACACAGTTGCACTAGCATCAGAATAGAATTCATAACAGATTAAAGTGCAACAAGTAATTATTATTAAAAAAAAAAAGATTTTTGTGACTGGTTAAATGCTCATGGAAAAGATGTGTTTTTAGCCGTTTTTTGAAGACAGAAAGTGAGTCAGCTTCACGGATGGAGTTGGGGAGGTCATTCCAACAATGTTATATGATGAAATTGAAAGTCCAGGAAACTTTTTTGGTGCATCTTTGTGTTGGTACAACAAGGCAACGTTACTTATCCGACCACAGGCTTCAGGTGGCCGCGTAGCTCTGCAGAAATGAGATATTTTTGAGCAGACCCAGTGACTGTTTTATATGCAGCATCAGAGCCTTGAATTTGATACGTGCATCAACCGGCAGCAAGTGGAGAGAGACTAAGAGGGGTGTAACATGCGCTCTCTTTGTTTCATTAAAGACCAGACCTGCTGCTGCATTCTGGATCATTTGCAGAGGTCTAATTGCACATGCAGGAAGGCCTGCAATGAGAGCGTTACAGTAGTCCAGTCTAGTTATGACAAGTGACTGAACAAGCAGTTATGTGGCATGTTCAGAGAGGAAGGGTCTTATCTTCTTGATATTGTAGAGTGTAAATCTACATGATCTTGTGTTACTGTAGTTGTACCCAGCTGCACGGTGATGTTGTGTTCAACAGCAGAGTTGGCTGGAAAGACAAGGAGTTCAGTCTTGGCTGGGTTCAGTTGCAGGTGGTGTAGAATCATTTGTTTTGTTTTTTTATCTAATGCAATTGCATTCAGACATTTTCAAGAGTGACCTAATTGTCCAAATTGTCCTTTTTGGGGCCACTGTGGGTCTGTTCCAAACCTAGTGAACCGCCTCCTGCCTACATAGACAGCTGTAATATATGCAGCTATAAATAATAGTTTTATTATAAAACTGAAACAAAAAGACAAACACACACAGGTGGTCCATAAATATCTCTCTCTGTCGTACTGCCGCTTCCAGTCAGCCTTTATCCCTCTCTGAGGTTTGATTAGCCTGATTAGTGGCCGGGTGTGTGGAATCACGACCCGACCCGCCCTCCGCCCTGTCACAAATGTATACAGCAGCCTATATAAAATAACGTCTTTTCAATCACAGTCTTCTTTATATTAATATATCCCCCCAAAAAATGTCAAACATACATCTGGCCATCTAAACACCATTAATATCCTAAATCTCTCTCTCTCTCTCCTGCATACACACACACACACACACACTGCTTCTGGGCACGTTTGGGCTAAACTTCATCTAATGGGATTTATTTATTAGATCTGCTTCCCAGTAAGCCCGGCAGCATCAAATCTGTATTAATGCATCATAACTAACAATATTTTTGTGAAGTCTTCGAAACATCTGAGAAATGTACTTTTTTCCTCAATATTTTCCCTTTAATCTGGATTAATCGTTTATGTATATGTAATAATTATATATACTATAGTTGCTGAAAAGGTCTTCAATTTAATTTTCAGCTCTTGTTTTCATTCCTTGAACCATTTTTAGTCCCTGGACCCTATTTAAAGCTATAAGCGAGCTAACGAAGTCAACGAGCATGACCGTGAAGGTTTAGTATTTTCTAGCAAGCATGTGCTAAGTCTTGGTGCACGTGAGTTTGGCGAAATCGCCCGCGCAACCAGCTAACGGGCTGGGTCAAGTGCAATTTAAATCTGAGGTTCTTCTCCGGTTATTGCACTATATGCATCCTATTATATAGTCCATTGCGAAATAAACAAAGATAGCACATTCATAAGACATACGTAGTGTAAATGACTGAATAGAATAATTTAGAAGAATAGAAATATGAATTTACGTTCTATTGTGGATTAAGTGCATCCTCGTTGAATGTCAGACAGTGAGACGCTTCTTTTATATGCAAGTGTTCTCGCCAGGATTTGGATGTAGGCTATGTAAAAAAATGAGGAATGTAAATATTATTAATCATTTTCATCTATTGACTCACAAATTATGGCTAGAATGAATAATAACGTATCGGCACGCACTTCACTGCTACCGGTCAATTTTGTACAATTAAATTAATTTGTTGAATAACTAAAAAATTAAACCAAAACTATTTCTAAATTCAAATTACACTTCAAAACAAATGACCATATAATCACAATAACGACATGGTCAAAAACCTTTTACATTTTTACACTCTCCAACTTCTTCCACCAGCTCCTTTTGCAGTAACTTAAAAATCACTGTACGACAACAGGTGGAACAATACCAATACCTAATTAGATCATAAATACAATTGTAAATATAAACATAATATAAAAATTGAAAAATTAACCATGGCCTATAGATAGTTAAACACAAATCTCATACATTTATGTTTCTTAAAAAGGCTATTGTTAGGGACATTATTGATGCGCCACTTTATTTTCAGAGTTTGGACATTAACTTTATTACCACCTGCCGGTAGAATCTCCAAACTGCAAATGCAGAAACTGAGTTTAGACATTGCACTGAAAACATACATGGTATTGAAATGTCTTTGCGCAATGAACTATATCTCAGGAAAAATGCAAATTGGATTTGCGCCACTTCCTTAACATACAATACACCCACAGTAGTGCAAACACTCCCTCCCGCGTCCACTTACGCTTTGCACTGGCACGAAAATCGTACTTAGAATTAGCACTCTCATGAATATTTAATAAGATATAGCGCACGGTTGTTGCATGAAGTGCTTACGTAAATAGAGCCCTCTGATTCTAAGTATATGTAGGGTCTAGGGCTAGGATAATAAAAATGTACCTCGCTGCATCCGCCATCTTGGATCATTTTTTTTCACCGAGCTCATCGCTGATGGTTAATTCTAAGACAGAATCATTGTTTATAAGAGCAAATATGCTGAAAAGGTTTGACTGACAGTCTTTTCATATTTACTTCTCATTAACCACCATTGGGATGACCAATTTCAGCTAAATATTCCATAAAAAACTCTCAACAACAGATCTGTATTCATCTGTCACTCTAAATGAGATATCACAGAGAAAGTGAACAAAGCCCTCATGCTCCGTGAGGCTTTTCTGAACTCTCCATAAGAGATTAGACAGAAGCCATTGATAAGTGATTAAGCGCCAGACGAGATATGACAGAAGGCTGTTAGTCAGAGCTAGACCTTCTGGCCCCTGAGGTTAGCGTCTAGTGTCTTAGAAGGTCTTTGAGGCTGAATGGGGAACAATGGGTCTTTTAGAGGCAGGACACAAGAGAAGGCATGAGGCAACAGACCACCATCACTTCTGGCAAAGTCCTAGTTCCTGTTTAACACTCTGAGATTCCTAATTTGATTAAAGACACTTTAAAAGTTGTGGATTTGATAAACACTCCACTGTATGCAATACCATTGGAACATGTTCAACTGGCATATTATTACATTTCAGATGTCATGTTTAAAAGGGCTAGTTGTTAGTCTGCATTGAAATCAAGTTAATAACATTCAGCTGGTCAACGGCAGAAGGGGCAGTTCTACAGTTTACAGCACATCTAAACTGGTGTTGGCAACCACTCAAAGGTAAGAGTGATTCTGTGAATTCATGGATCTTTATAGATTGTGTTTAGATAAGTAGCATTTTGAATATAGGCATATACCTTAAAATACATATGAATCTCTTAAACTTGTCAAGAGACTCTTCAATGCATTTTTTCCTGTTGTTTACAACAAACATTCGCCAAGACTTGCCAAGCATTTTTACAGCTTTTGTTCTTGTGAGTTATGTTTAATAGAAAAGTCTCGTAGTTTGCAAGAACTTTAAATCGAAAAGGTTTAAATGGGCTCACAAGACACATACCTTATCAATGTTTAAACTTGAAGGTCAGTGTTTTCTTAAATGCATCAATACATTCTTTGAAGATACTCAATGCGATTGTCGGCCTAATGATTAAACTGAGAGTACATGCATGAAGTGTCATTCTTCTAGGATCTAGTTTTGAACTCTATGAGATGTATATAAGACATATGCCACCCGTATTCGTTCTTTAAAGGATTTACAATGTACTGTCACATTTCATTTCTCTAAAGAAATAAAATACATTTTTGAAAAATGAATTTTCCATGCTTTTGGACAAAGCAAAGGACCATGTGACATATTTTAAGCTAATTAGGGGTCAAATCGATTCAGATGTGTTAATAATCCTGTAAGTATGCCTGGAAAGTTTGAAAGTACTACAGGCATGACATGCATTTCACTTCTGAGCAAATGTTTTGGACCACAAATGAGCTATATATCCCAGTGGTTTTGGCTAAAATGGTTTATGGTTGTATTGGGTTTGTGCTTGACCGAGGCAGAACAGTATGGAAGCCATTAAGGGGCAAAAAGTGGAATTCACTGAAGCTGTTTATCCACAAGGATATGCATGAAGAAGAAAAAAACACAAAACCACACTTTTTTGTTTTTTGTTTTTTTAAGGAAAAGGGCACTCTAACATTTTTGCAAATTCCCAAACGTATCTAAATAATAATAATATAAAACAAATATAATGTCATAATACTATATAAGCATTTTTTTTTGACCCCATGATGTTGCAATGCATCATGGAGACTATTAAGTTCCAAATATCTAGTGCTTTAATCCACTGTGGTTTGGCAACAGGAATATTCGTGGGCAACTTTTCCATGATGCCCATATAGAAATCTGATAAATAGCTATTTATCAGAATATAGATCATTCATATGAGCATTTATGTACATGTTTCCAAATCCACTATTGGTTTCAGACATATTTACTTGTGCGGACATGAAGTGGAGAACATGTTTTTCAACTTCTACATAGTGATACAGCATGTAGGAACTAGAGGTAGGCCGATATATTGGTTTTACCAATTAATTGGTGCCAATAGTTTCTTTTTGGAACTATCGGTTATCTACAAAAATCTGTTGATAGTTACCAATAGTATTTATCATTCAGTCATTACAAAATAAGAGTCCCAAGTGTGTTTTGGGCTGGTTTATACTTACAAGTACCACATTATGTACCAAATCTTCATGTTTTCTGGTTATTATTGGGATTTTGGTTTATTTATTTTGGACTCTTTGTCTTTTCCATCATATTAAAGAATATATATATATATATATATATATATATATATATATATATATATATATATATATATATATACAGGGTTGGGGAGTAACGGAATACATGTAACGGGATTACGTAAATATCAATTATTAGTAACTGCATAATCCACTACAGATCAAATTTAAATCATTGGTAATTAGTATACAGTTACATTCAAAAAGTATCTTGTCATTTGTTTCATTTAATATTTAGTGCTTTCAGATGGAAAACATTTAAACATATAAATGATGTGATCCAAAGTGCATTTGAACAGCGGTGAAACACTTTCTTATGATGTGTTACATTCATACGAGCAGACAGAGAAGTACGTTTGAAGTAAGTTTGGAGCAGAAGAAATAGAAATAAACCTTGTGTAAATTGTCAGCTTTACGCTAAGCTAAAATGCTAATTCTAGCCATTTTACATGCACGTGTTACCAGACACGATCATATTTTTTTATCAAGAAAATTCACATTAAATCATAATTTTTTCTTTTCTAGTAAGACCTTTGATATTAGGAGAAAAACTCATATTCTTGATAATATTTTTTGTATTGTTTTCTTGTAAAAATATCTAAAAATCCTTAAAACAACATCAATTTGATTTATCTTGTTTTATAAACAAAACTGCATAAGATATTTGGGTTTTTCAGAGAATGTATTTTTAACATGTGTGTTTTGTCTTACTGTACTGGCAGTTTTTATAGTCAAAACAAGTGAAAAAAACTACAAAGTATTTAGATTACATTACTGACCTTGAGTAATCTAACAGAATATGTTACAAATGACATTTTACAGCATGTATTCTGCAATCTGTAGTGGAATATATTACAAAGTAACCCTCCCAACCTTGTATATATATATATATTAATCGGTTTTCTGACTTTTCCACCACCTTAGTAATCGGTATCGGCAAAATCCACAATCGGTCAACTTCTTATGGGAATTCATGGAAATGTACAGGTATTTGTCATATATGTGCGCCTTTGGAAAAATCTATGTTACATATATTAAAACGGACAAAATATTTGTTGCATGTATGTAATTGTAAGTAATGTGTGAGTAAATGTAATGTAAAATGTGACTATTATGTGGGAAAAATTTGGCAATGAGGCTCCATTTGATTGCATTAGTTAATCCATTATGTATCATGTAACTAACAATGAACCATACATTTTTATAGAATTTAACCCTTAAATGCATGTGAATTTCACCACTCTTTCATATTCGGGTCTTTAGACACCCGGCATTTATAAATTGCCCTGTAGTGTAATATTTTCAAGATTTTCAATTTTAGTTCATGTTAACTAATATAGTTAACTAGTTTTAAAAAAAAATGTAACCTTATTGTAAAGTGTTACCATGATGTGTCTTACATGCATTGACATCTATTAGATTTCTGTATGGGCATGTATGCAGTTCTTTGGTTTATATTACTTGCATTTGGAGCAAACATTTAGCTTCACAAGAGTGAACACAATATTCTTGTGCATGGAAGATTGAAACTCATCCATGGTACTTTCAGTCCAGAACATTAAAAGGCAAGCAAGTAATAAACATAACAACTAATGGATAAATATATGTGAATAATACACAGGCTGGTTTATGTTCCACCCACTTCTCGCTAGATTAAACACATCTGCTTTGAGAAGACTTGGAGTTTTGCCCCAGTGCTTCGAGATCCACTCTCTTTGCTACCATCTACTGAAAATAAATGAAGCATTTCTCTTTTTTGCCCATATGTGATTCATGATTCAAGATTTCCAATTGCATGGAGGTTTAAAGACTCGCGCAATATTTTGCAAGGCCTGTCTCCACTCATCATGTGGATTTGTTCATTGCAATTTAACCCAAAGCAGCGCTAGCATCTGGTCAATGTTAGTCACTTATATTAGTGCTAACCTAATCTGGATTAAATTTCCCAGAAGTATTGACTACTCAGGGCCATCCTAAATCCTCTCAAATCTACTATTACATTATATATTACCCAAAAGAATAATAAATTCACCCTGATATTAAGTTATAAGGACACCAGTGTGGGTCTATTTGCATCTGCTGAACTGATATTTAAAATGTGATGTAAAGTCATGGTACACATTACATCATTCAAGAAGGAATAGTCTCCATAAGAGTAGTTTTAGTGCCATGCATGTAAATGCTCATTTCAATTGGATTCTATTTATTAACTTTAATGGTTTTGACATTTATAAGGTTCTGTCCCTCAAATGCCCTGTTATGTTTTTATAGCATTTCAATGGAAATTTGGGTTCTATAGTTCTATCCTTAAGCTAACAACACACAAACAGTTATAATATTTCATGTATTTATTGAACACATCCCATTAAACATTGACAGTGCTGTGGAAAAGTAAGTGCATCCCTTGGCTAGGGATGTCAAAAAAGCTCATTAGGGTCAGGAGTTGGCAAACCTGGCATCCACTTAATGAAACAATATTTAATGAGTGGGTTAGAGCACTCAAATCTTTTGAGTTTGCAATTCACAAGAGGCATCTGCTGACATGGACCATGCCTTGTGAAAAAAAAAGAGAGATTTCAGAAGACAGACGATCAAAAATTGTTGCATAAAGCTGGAAAGATATTACAAAGTTATCTCGAACAGCTTAGATATTCATCTGTCCACAGTTAGACAAACTGTCTATAAATGGAGATGATTTAGTACTATAGCTACTCTCCCTAGAAGTGGCCGTCCAGCCAAGATGACTCAAAGGGCACACCGCAGAATGTTCAATGAGGTAAAAAAGTACCTTAGAGTGACCGATAAAGACTTGAAGGAATCACTGGAACTGGTTAACATCTCTAAACAACAGAATGGCTTGACAAAAATAAAATCCACCTTTTGGAGTGTCCCAGTCAGAGCCCAGACCTTAACCCAATAGAGATGCTGTGGAATGACCTCAAGAGAGCCAGTCACACCGGACATCCTAAGAATATGGCTGAGCTGACGCAGTTCAGTAAGGAAGAATGGTCCAAAATTCCTTCTGACCGTTGTGCAAGTCTAATACGCAGCTACCGGAAATGCTTGGTTGATGATATTGCTGACAAAGGAGGATCGATCAGTTAATAAATCCAAGGGTTCACTTACTTTTTCCACAGTACTGTGAACGGTTAATGTGATGTGTTCAATAAAGACATGAAAGATTATGATTGTTTTTTGTAGCTGAAGAACATTGTGTTTGACGATACATGTGACTTTGTTGAAGACGAGATCACATGTTATGACCAATTAATGCAGAAAACCAACTAATTCCAAAGGGTTCACATACTTTTTCTTGCCAATGTATCTTGCTATAGAAATTTACTGGAGTAAAATGTTTTCCATACAGCAGCAAGATCAGAAAAATAAAATTATTTAGCTGGAAATAATGTGGGCTATCGTTGGTTTGATTTACACATTACTTAAATACTGTGGTGGAAACTGGCCCAATGATTCTGGGACGTTATTTTCCCTATGCGTCTCGTATGAATGTTTATGTTCGTGTTCTCCAGAGGCATGACACTAATATATGGCAGTTTTCCTTTAAACGATGACATATGTATGGGCTTAGCCTTGGGCATAACCTCCTCAGCTGGAGATGGTAATGATATCGTGCTTGTTTCCAGCATGAAAACTGTACTACTGTTCACTTGAGATGAAAAAGATGGGATTGAATCAACGTGGATCAGGGTTGTACAGACTAATTTAGCTGATTAGCAACCCATGCTATTTATAGAACTCTCTGTAAGATTTTATGTACTTGCATAATGTGGTGTCTCATTGTGAAGGGATTTGTTATTTAATGTGGATTAACTAGTCGTGGCTTGTCCTCATGGTGAGTCAATATGGTGGTTCTTTTCTTTTAAGCAGCATCTACAATTTTTGAGGTTTAAATTGTGGTAAGACTATGGCATCCTCTGTTTTTCCACATGTTAGTAGGTCAGAGCCTTTCAAACATTTGGAGCATACAAGGTTAGCAGCTAAATGCATAATGCGGCAGTCCCAAAGACTAAACAATCCTTGTGGAATTTTACTATGATAAAATTGCTGTTTTATAAGAGAAGACACTGACAATTTTGCTTCAGTTTACTGCTCTCTCCATTTCTTTGAATGGTATCCGCATGTGGAGACTTACACAGTTGTGTTATTTACAGTAAGCTTGCAATTATGAGATATAAACTCAATTCAAAACTCAATTCAGGGTCGCGGGTCAAATGCAACTTTATATTTCTCAATTTTGACGTTATTTCTTGCAATTGCAACTTGAAGTTAACATTGCTGCGAGAAATTAAGTTGCAGTTGTGAGAGTCGAAATTGCAAGATATTAAGTCAGAACTGTGAGAATTAAAGTCAAAATGGCAAGATATAAATTAGCAATTGTGAGATATAATTTCTCTCAAAATTGCAACTTTATAACTTTACATCTTAAAAGATAAAACTGACTATACCTCACAATTCGGAATTTTCTTGCAATTGTGTGATAAAACTTGAAATTGCATGATATAAACTCTCACAAATTCAACTTTATGTCTTGCAATTGAGATAAATAAAGTCATTATTGTGAGGTATAAATTCGCAATTGTGAGTTACCTTTTTTATTTTTATTATATGGCGGGATCAAGGCACCATTGTCCAGCACAACCTGATGATGACAAAATTTTGCATCACGCACACAGTGTGCAAGACTTAGCACCACTGGGAAAATCGAAGTATACTTTGGCGTTGGAAAACTACTCTGAAATAACTCACTGAAATCACACTGACAAGGAACACAAAGTTTTGATGCCAACTCATTTTTCCCCTCCTACCAGGAACACATATCTGTCAACTACAAGAAGTTTAAAGTTTGATGTCATTCTGAGTGGAAACAACAACGTCTTGGGAATCAACGATGGAGGACCTCCAAACAAAAGTTGTAAAAATGTGTCAGTCGAGACAAGCCGACACAGAAATACCAGATGAAGATGGTGCCTGCACTTCTGATTCTTATAGTTTCAATTCTATTGAACAAACTAAAAATGATGCTGTTTTGGAAAATTCAACAGAGTTTAGTCATTCAAGTGAACACTCTGAGCCTTGCTCTTAAAATGGCCACATCTTTGTGGCAGTCTTTCTGCCTTGGAAACAGTTCTGTTATAGTGCCTGTTCATCTACAGCTAACACAGGGTGTTCAACCACATATTGATGAAAGGGGTTGACATCCCTTCAGTGTACCTGCTTCAACAAGCACCCTCTCCATGCCCCTAGTTTTGGAGCAGCAGGTCCATCAGTATTTAAACTTCCAATCTCCACATTCTTTACGTTCTTGCCCGTTTGCCAATATTGAAACTCAAACTAAAACTAAAACGGAGTGGTGGTGGCGTAGTGGGCTAAAGCACATAACTGTTAATCAGAAGGTTGCTGGTTTGATCCCCACAGCCACCACCATTGTGTCCTTGAGCAAGACATTTAACTCCTGGTTGCTCCGGGGGGGATTGTCCCTGTAATAAGAGCACTGTAAGTCGCTTTGGATAAAAGCGTCTGCCAAATGCATAAATGTAAATGTAAAAACCTTGTCCGAAAACTCACTTTTGAGACAACCTCAGCATACCGTCCTGGAGCCGGAAGCTTTGCTTTACAACACAGATGTTCCCACGTTTCAAAACCAAAGAACTGGCACAGCTTTGCAATATCTAAAACCAGTTATGAAAAATTATTCTCCTGACCTATCATTCCCTTTTGCTCCAAACTTCTTACCCCATAAAACTGCCGTCACTGGTCCCTCCAGCCACATTGTTGGTCCCGTATCCAGTTGTGGTCCCACTTCCAGTAACGTTACCAATTCCAGTCCCCATTCCAAATACAAAAATACCCTAGAGTCCAGAGTCAGTGTTCATTAAAACCTCTAGAACTGGTACTACAAATAACAAAAGCACTCAGACATCCACTGAAGACTTGACTACTATCTCTTGTTGTGGTAGCTATTCTGTATTTACTCCTCCCCACTGGTCTTTCAGGATGAGGTGCTTGATCTGTCACTAAAGAAAACTCAAACTCAAAACAAGCTGGAAATGTAAGCGCAGCATAGTTCTAGCGGCAAGACTAGCAGCTGTACATCATCACACCATTAGCTGGGTAATTCCCAGCCAATAACATGTAAGCTGTTGCTTTATAAGTCTGCTCACAATCTATCACATTGCTGCAACCTCCACCACCCCAACATCACCAGTTGAGTCCCGTCCTGCACGGGAGTAGGCTCCTCGCCCCTGCCTCCTTTCTCCGGCAGGATATGACGGTTCCGAGTACTACAACTTCGGACCGCCAGCCGGGGCCTACGCCAAAGAGAGACATTACCTTTCTGTTTTATAGTCATCAAATAAATGTCATCTTCAATTTCACTCAAGTCTGCAAGTCTTCCTGATAGAACATATGCCAGTCGCTATCAGTGGCAAGATCAATTACTAGACAACAATTCCCTAGGCATGACCTGAAATCCAATCGATTATTTAATACAGATTCAACTAAAGGTTCATTTCTGAACATTTGTCAGCCAGTATAGTGCTTGCAGAGGCTAGACCCTGGTGATGTGAATAGCCAAGGGTACTCAAAACACAGTGCAAAGTACAAATGGACAATAGGCAACGGCAATGGAAAGGACATCACACATTCACCTAGGCCTACAATGGCAAAACTGTGAGCTCAACTCAAACTGTCAAAGTCATTGTGTCAGCCACAGAGACGGTTCCTCCAATTCTCTGTGATAAAAAGAGATATTTTTCCAGCATCCACATTAATCCAGAGAGCACACAAGAGTGCTTTAGGAGACCTAAAACTCACAGTCGTTACAGTGAAACTCACCAACAGGACAGAACAGCCCATTTCAAAAGGAGTAGGTCACAGCACATTCAAGGACAAACTTCCCTATACAGGAAACAGCATCTGACTTTCTTTCTGCCCAGCAAATATAGCTGCAAATAAGAATCACAGATTATTATTACAACACTTATAATTTGTTACTTTACAAGGACTAACAAACTTTACAAATTTTCACTTTTAGCCTGAACAATTAATAGTCAGAGAGGCCAGAATATAAGTCTAAAAACTGACTTTTTAAATGTCACATTTTAAGAATATCATAATCAATCATGTAAACCAGTGGTTGTCAATTATTTATTTGGTCCCACTTTATATTAGGTGTCTTCAACTACTATGTATTAACATTAAAATACATACAATACAATGCACTTATTGTGTAACTACATGTTGTTCTGCAAAATTCTCACAAGTTTCACATTTGCTGCTATTGAGGTTGAGGTACGGATAGGTTTATGAGTAGGGTTAAGGGTAAGGTTTGGGGTAGGGTTAGGTTAACAGTGTAACTAAAGATATAATTAAATGCAGGTACTTTAAATGTAAGCACAATGCAACAACACTAGGGTGACAATACGTCCTCTTTTTCGGACCTTAAAAAGGCATCCGGCCAGGATTTCTAAATTTGCAAAAATGTCTGCGATTCGGCTTTAGTTGCATTATGATGTGCGTCTGGTCTGACTCCATATTGTTTGTGTGCGCGCGCATATTTGCGTTGCCGTAACCCGTCTTTGTAAGTCCCGCCTTCTCGCACACCTATTGGTCGATTATAAGAGGCTTGCAGCAACTATTGGCTGTCAATCACTCCGCGAACGCACGAAGTGTTGTTGTGTTCGGCATCAAACCGTTGCTTGACAGTGGCAGCAAATGACGGCTGAGTGGAAACAATCCCCAAACAAAAGTGCAAATTTAAAGAAGATTTACACAAAAATTCCCATGTTTTCGTCAAGGTCGAGATCCGTGGGAAGCAGTATGTATGGCATGTAAAGAAGGCACTTATGTGTCAGTTGCTAATAAATGTGTAAGTGATTTGGCTCTGCGAAGCAAAAGGTGAAAGTTCATCAGGTAAATTAACGGACTACTTTTTCACACAATTTCTTAATTTTCACAATTGCTGCATTTTCAAAGACCATTCAAAATAATAGTAATAGTTAATAAAGGTACACTCATGGCATCAAATGTATTTTAGTACATGAACATTCAAAAGAATGTTGGAAATGTTTATTTATATATAATAATATATATATTTATGTTATGGTAAGAGTGTCTTCTTCACTGTATTAAAGTTTGCATTCATAGTAACACTGATTTGAACCATATTATTCCACCCCAATCAGACTAGCAATCATTATGTCTAACATTAACAAAAGTTGCCTAACTTTTCTAATGTCAATTATTTCAAAGCATCAAGTCAAAACATCAGCATAAGGTAAGTCACTTACCTGCTCAGATTACATGTTTTCAGATATCCGTCTTTTTGCCTTTGTTTCGTTATTTATTTGTCCATTCGCTCTGGTAAGACGCCCTGTATCAGTGTACACCGGTGCCTGAAAGCACATTCATCCGCTCAGAGGAACAGATCCGAACGGACATTACCAAAACAATGTTCTTCTGCAAGACATATGCAGTTTTATTTTTTAACCGCTAGAGGGCCAAAAGTTACATAGTGTAGCTTTAAGTCAACAAAAGAACTGATTTTGTGTGGTAACTCCATACACTAAAACCGTCAAATCTCACTGATCGGTAAATCGAGATGCAGTTCAAGTCGAAAACACCAAATGTGTTGGGTAAGCGCTTGCATTTCCATACACGTAGGCTGTGTAAAGTATGTTTCTGGCCTAAAATCAACATAAGACACATTCGATACCACCCAGATAGCACACGTACGCCTCAGATATGCCTGTTTTAGATTTTAAAAGATCAGATTTAAAAACTTTCTAAATCATAAACGACTCAAAGTCATCTGCTGAATGTCTTATTGACATCCGAGACATATTTATAGAGCCGTTCAGCCATGATGTGAATTTGGTCTGTGGCAGGGGCGTAGCAATCATCTCAAAAGTGAGGGGGACAGAAAGTTTAATGCAAGACGAAAATAAATATATAAGATATATATTTTTAGAGCGGTCAATCGATCACAAATTTTAATATAATGAACAGTGAATTTTAACTTTACCATTTACACATTTAAGACATTTACTGTTTGAAAGACATTGCATGAACACATATGCCAAAAAAAAGTATATAATTTAATATACCTTCAAAATTCACGTTTGAGGTATGACTGTGTGTAGAACAAATCGTCCATGTTTCGTCACGTAATGTTTACCAGAGACCTTATTTTACACACAAGTTCAAAAACCCCATTATAGAAACCCATAACAAAATTCCTAGGAAACCCATTGCGGAATGTCTTCCGGGTTTTTGGACTACAAGCTGAGCATCACTATTGACACGTCTTATATTGGAGATGATCAAACAACGTAAAATAAATACGTCTTCCAGATGTAAACACACCAAACCGATCTTATGAAAAGTCATACATAATTTACAAGTTGGCTATGGTCTCGCACGATGTTCTTCGCATAAACTCGTACGACTTCGTCACGTGCAAATTCACGTATGTCTAATGCGAACGTATGCTCGAGTTCCGCGCATTAGGCATTAAGGACATACTTAATATTATTCCCTAGCCCAAACTCCTAATCTAAACTTAACCAATCAATAGGAGGCTGTTGTGTGTGACAGACGCAAGTAATTGTCGCATATTAGATGGAAACTATGTCCAGCGATGTCATTGGCTGTAGTGAAAGTCATAGGAATTCAAATGAGTGCATTCGCACAATATCATACGAATCCAGGCGTTGAACACACACACATGAAATAGACGTCTGGGTGATGTACGTGAAGCAGAAATTGCTCACAAACATTATTAACTCTCCCGTGTTTTATCACTGCGCCACATTTAGATAAGGTAGTGCCTTTCCACTTGGAAAAAGATGCGGTATAAATGACAATTTTATAAATGCAATTATTTATTCAATTGTAGAAAAGAGTTCAAATAAGTAAATACAAAATATGTCAACCTGAGTTTAAGAGCAAAGCAAATACAGTGTGTCTAAAAGGAGCTAACAACCGATGTATACAAATATCATAAAAAAAGGCTCCATCCTCCAGAGTAACTAAATCAGTGAGTCTTAATATCAATTAAATAGACTAAATGCGCTCAAAAAGAGGCAATTTCTACTTATTAAATTAAAAAATATATATAATCAAATGCACTGAATTTTAGAATACTGAACCGAAAGTTGCACATTTATATGATACACAAATAAAAATAACTACTTAACATATGTGGGACTGCTGCATGTTTTTGGGGTCACCCAAAAAGAGCTGGTAAGGGCATTGAATGTAGTCTCTTTTATTTCCCTCTTGTTTTCTAAGGAAAAGACATCATTGCTAGTTTAACAAAATATGAATAAATGAAAATGACTTACACGAGTGTCCTGAGTAATTATCATCTTGAGCAATAAACAATCAAAATAACAGTGAGTCAGAAACAAAGGTCTGTGCTTTTAAAATAGGTGCCTTTTATAGACCATAACAAAACCGCTGTTGGTTTATAGCACTTAAAAAGAACATTTTTAGGAACAGCAGTACCTTTTGAAATGATATGATTGTGAATTTCAAGTCAGAACTAGAAACAACCCCAATGAATCAACTGCTACAAATGCTAAACAATAGAATTTGATTAAACGGCACCAAAACACTTAGTAGTTCATTTCCAAAAAAACTTAAATCCAAATACATCTTTAAAAGACGTAAACAGAGAATAAACCACAGTGGAAAGTGAACATTTGCGACTTTGTCTGTGCATGTAGACAGTACCAGAACACAATACAAAAACAACACTGTGTAATCCTTTGGATTCAGCTTTCCACCATAGTCTGTAAACCAGAACTTCGTTGGGATACTGAAGTCTGTAGCTGCAGTTTTACATTGTATTAGTATCTGAGATGAGAATTAGAATAGAGCCAGTGATCATCGCTAAAGCTTGTACACTATGTCCAAGCAGAATTAGACCGTCAGATCTGATGTGAATGGTTGCATTTGTTTATGGTACAAAATATTGAACAAGTCAGTTGCTTTTTTCCACTGTATTTACCAACGGGAGTAGGGGACTTCATGTGAAGTGGGTCAGCATGTTGGACCCTCAACCCACGTCTCCAGTGAAGCTTCTGGTATCAACTCTGAACTGGAGTGAACCTCCGTTTTGCTCTGTTGCCCCCGGTGGAGCTTGTATGCACTTGCTCAACCAACTACTATTTCACTTGTTTGAGTCTCTCGATGTGATGGCAGAGCTTCAGAGCAGGGCCTAGTTTCAGCCCCATGTACTTCATAATCATGTCACTCCGTAAAAGCATCAAGGCTTTGCCGTCAATCTCCTGAGGAAAAGCGAAACATATAAAGAAAAACACCAATGCCAAATTATTGAGAAGGAAATCAACGTAAAAGGTCAAACTTCAATGGTACCTACTGTCCAAAAGGCTTGTGTTAAGCAGAGATTGGATAGAAAAATGTATCTCACATGTTTCCTGAAGAGCTCTGCATGTGGGCCCAGCGTCTGAGGATCGGCATCATGCACAAACTGCATCACTTCCTCTATACTCCAAGACGACGGACTCTTGTTGGATGATCTGGAAAGGTCCCTCTCCACGGCCTGATGATCTGGACCAGTGGTTGAGCTGGCAGCTAGATGAGATACATCAACACAGAAAATAAGAAGCACAAATGATGGCAAAGCAGTACCAAACTAACAAAGAACATTTCTTCGTAGTCAACGACACCAACAATTGTAAATCAGCTGAAAGTAAAGGCTGTAAATTAAAATAATAATCAAAAAACAGGTAATGAAAGGCAAAAGTTATGGGTTTTCACAAAGTTATGGGATTAAGCAGATTTGGGTTCATTTGGATGATAATCCCCTTCTGAAATAACCCTGCCCCCTTTTGGAGTTACTCCACCGTTCTTTGGAAATCCTGCCCCTATTTGGAGATCTCTGGGCTGCAGCAATACCTGCTTAGGGTATTTTGCCACTAGAGCACACTGTGATACATACTGAAATACTACTGGTATCACTCTGCGATCTTTAACCCTTTAAGCTCGGATGGGCTTGTGAGGAAAAATAATAATCATCAATATATTAACAACTACAGACTTGACCAATACAAAATTGGTATCGTTTGAAAGCTTAGAAGCTCTACTTTACAATGCATGTAGACATCATGACCAAAACTGAACAAGTGCTTTGAAATTTGCAGACAAATCTGAAGTGTTTATTTTGATAATATTGCACTGTACATCCTATTTGTTTTACTCACAGACAAAAATATAGCGAGTAATAGTATATGTATACTGTATGTCTTTGACAGGTGTTGCTTATATGCCATGTTTTCACTTATAACTTAAGTAACATAAAATATCACATACCATTAGAGGAGGTGATTATCTTTCAAACGAGCCCACACACAAGGTAATCGGATGCTTAGATCATTAGATAATCCACATGAAGCACAATGTTACATATGGCCACCAGGAGATGGCGCCAAATACATGACAAAGACTAAATGATGACTCAAATGGCACAGAATGAAACTCATTCTGTGAAATCTCATGACTAAAATCATGTCTCCATGATATGCAAACCGTAAGTCGTTGTTGTTTTTGCATGTGTAATTAGTTCTTATGTACAATTATTTTGTTTTGTTTGTTTGAAGAGGCTTTTGGACACTTGGAGAGGGTTTTGGACTCTATGATAAATTATATTTGTAATGCTATAACTTTTGATTGCTTTGTCGTATCAACACAAACTTTTTCTCATTTAGAGTTGACATGATTGGGAACAAAACAAACGCAGCTTTTTTAGAACCACTTTATTTACACCCACAGATATATAATGTCAAATAACAAAAAATACGTAAATTTTTAGCTCAAATGTTCATCAGTTTCTTAGGCTGAAAGTTTTCCTTACAATGATACCAAGCACAACCCTCCTTTTTATTTATTTATTTTTGTCAAGTGATAAGCCTTTAATTTGGGGTACGCTACTGAAACAGGAAATCTTTAAAAACACCTTCAGAGCTTAAAGGGTTAAAAGTACGCTTAGTAACTTAAATCAATGTTTCACATCCTTTTATTTATTTAATTGGCAATTAGTCATGTAATAATAGGATATAATGAGCAGTCAGATGATCATTTTCACAAAATATACACCAACAGTTCTTCTCACATAATAACAGAATTTAACGCAAATCAATATTTTATGTCCATTTATTAAATTTATTATTTAGCAATTTGTCGTGTAATCAGCAGGATAATGCACAGTCAGCTGTCCTTTCTTGCAAAATACCACAACTCATCTATGATGAACCTGTTGGGGTTTAACGACCAGCTGACCTTACATCTATACGGTAATTGGTGTTATCATCATGGGGAAAAAAAATCATCATTCATCCATCCATCCATCCATCCATCCATCCATCCATCGTCAACCACTTATCCTGTGTACAGGGTCGCGGGGGGCTGGAGCCTATCCCAGCTAACATTGGGCGGAAGGCGGGGTACACCCTGGACAGGTCGCCAGTCCATCGCAGGGCCACACATATACAAACAACCATTCACACTCACATCCACACCTAGGGCAATTTTTGGAGACATCAATTAACCTAGCCTGCATGTCTTTGGATGGTGGGAGGAAGCCAGAGCACCCGGAGAGAACCCACGCAGACACGGGGAGAACATGCAAACTCCACACAGAAAGGCCGGGGCAACCGGGGTTTGAACCCACGACCTTCTTGCTGTGAGGCGACAGTGCTAACCACTGCACCACCGTGCCGCCTCATCATCATTCATTTTTGAGCCAATTTTGTATAAAAAGTTACTAACTTTTTGGATTATATACATATTACACAGCTGTAATTAGTTATGTTTCATTTGTCCCACTGGAAATGGAAATCAACATACTGCAGAAATAAAAAGACTAAAAGCAGGACATACAAGATGCCAAAATCAGTGAAATGCAGCAGTTTCTATGAGTAATAGCACAGTAATGAAGCATTGCATGTTTCATAATCACAACGTAATTAAGTCTTGGTTCATCCTATTCTCTGCCTGCCTCAACTGATATTTAATTTCCCAAAATATACATGTGTTCAGTAAGTATCTCTGAATGGGAGAGCTGGTCTAGAATCAGCCACTTCTAGACTGTCTTTGGACTCGGTAAAAGGTGGATAATGAAACTGAACCCCAAACAGAACTCCCACACTAAAATAAATATGGCCTCTTGAGCTGCTAACAGGATTTAATCCGTATCAAAGCATATTGTGCCACTTGACATTTGATTAAAGAAAATACATATGTTCCTCACACAAGCACGCCGTACGGAACTGATATGAGTGTTTATCCCAGGGTAGAAATAGATTTTAAGTCTCCAAAGGACAGCAGAGATCACAGAATGGTTTCGGTTAGGCAGCTTTCAATACAATATCCTGCTTTTAGGACTGAAGCACAGCGTATTGGTAACCAGCACTGAAACACTGGAGACGATAAAAACTCAAACTATAAATAACCAAAAACATTCAAACATTAAGGGAATATTCCTGGTCAATACAGGTTGAGCTCAATCGACAGCATTTGTTTCATAATGTTGATCGTCCCTCTAATCCTTTAAAACAAATCGAGGTTACAGCGAGGCACTTACAATGGAAGTACATTTTTAGAGGGTTTAAAGGCACAAATGTGAAGATTTTTTACATTTAGAGATTGACCCCATTCACTTCCATTATGTCACAAATTCTATCTATTGAGCTTAATTTGTAATGAACAGATCACATGCAGGCAAATATAAATACATACTTAAAAATGTCTATTTCTAATGATCTTTTAAGCATGTAAAATTTGAATAATGCTTGTTAAATGTGAAGAGTGTAGTTTCTATCCTAGTTTAAGAACTATAAGACATTGGTAGGCTGATTTCCACAAAAACTAACATTCTAACCGGACCGACACAGCAACATTGGCTCAACCAATGACATGAGTGTGGAGCGGGACTATCTGTTTGCACAACCAATGGCAGATGTTGGGGAAACATATCTGAAAACAATTGTTTTTGCAATTTTATCTGGTGCAATATGCAGAAATTACACATTTGCGCATTTTACGTTTAAACGTGCATTTTCTGACACTTGTGTAACCAAATGACGCTATACTGGATTGAGCTAATGACCCTGTCTACATGCACTTAAGAAAATGGATCATTCCAGGGGTTTTTCAGGAAGTGGCATTCTGCAATGTCATGTAAACAAGAATGGCAATTAAAAGAAAGCATTTCTGCTGGAAAACATGGCTTATGTAGCCATATAAATGCATGAGTGGCGTTCTTATAAGTTCTTCTATAGTGAGCATGGGCGCAAACGCACCTGGGTAATCCCAGAGTTTGACGTAAGAGGAAAACCCCACTATTGCAGCACAGCAGGTCGTGATGGAAAGTTAAGGAAGCAAACGCAGCAGCAACTGTGGAACATCATGAAGAGAAGCAACGTAGAACAAAAATTGGCCAAGTCTTCGTTCGTTATTTACACCAGTGTCATGGAAAATTACACTATGTCCCCTTTGTTGCAGAGAAAGCTGCTTCTGGCAGACTCGTTGAAATGCATAAAAAAATCAGAGCAATGTTTAACAATGTTACACACTTTATAAAAAGTGTTATAAAGTGGTCACTTATTTACAAGCTATCTGAAATTGTTAGTAATAGTGCATGTGAAGATGTTAAAACAAAGCTTTCTTACATAGCCTACCTTCCACTCGTCTGTGTGCGCGTGCAGGGCCCAGATCAGAGGGGTTGGAGGTGAATCTGTGGAGGAGTGGAGGGTGAGAGGGGTAGTGCGGGCTGCTCCCGGCCGGGTTGTGATATTCAGAAGTGCTCCGTAGCGCAGAGGGTCGTGGGGCGACAGAATTAGAAGCTGTGTCCATCGACTCCTCTGAGAACTGCTGGTCTGTAGTGGCACCATTTTCAGCATGTGCCACATTGTCTGTCACAGAGAGTGAATAACGGTGTTTTAAGTTCATTTACATTAATGCATTTGGCAGATGCTTTTATCCAAAGCGACTTACAGTGCACTTGTTACAGGGACAACCTGTAACAGGGCAATTTAATTAAGAGTCTGTCTGCATTAAAAAAGAGTGGGTAGATTAATGCACATAAAGGAAGCTCCATCTTTCATTCTCTTTCAATTTGGCCAATTAAAACCGGCCTAAAACTGGAACTGCTGCAACAAGTGTGCCATAAACACTCAATTTGTACCATTCACTCACAGACACTCAAACACTCAGAATAGTTGAACAGGTCGTACCATCTGAGGGTAGAGCGTCTGTTCTGTGTAGTTTAGGTGACAGAGCAGTAGAGTAAGAAGCCGAATCTCTGTTGAATCGTCTCGTACCCCGTGCAACGGACAAAGCTTCTGATGTCTCCTCTTTCACTGCCAGTGAAACACAGAAAAACAGTTACAGTTATAATCGCAACTGGAAGAACTCTAGTCTAGTGTAGCAAGACCTTTGGCTAACAACATAAGGTCTGGTCCACGTGGCAGGTTATTCTGGCCAAAGAAATACCTGCTTGAACTCTGACAGGTATGGAGAACCTTAGAGGACAGGGAGTGAAATATAGTTTTGCATTTCATAGTAACAGTTTGCGTTCCTTCACAAATAAGTTTTGCATTCCCTCGCAATAGTTTCACGTTCCCTTGCGTTACTTTGCAATAGTTTTGCATTCTCTCACAATAAAATTTGCATTCCCCAAATGAGTTTTGCACTCCCCCTCAAAAGTTTGCTTTCTCTCGCAATAAGTTTTGAGTTCCCTCGCAATAATTTTGAGTTCCCTCGCAATAAGTTTTGAGTTCCCTCGCAATAATTTTGAGTTCCCTCGCAATAAGTTTTGAGTTCCCTCGCAATAAGTTTTGAGTTCCGACGCAATAAGTTTTGAGTTCCCTCGCAATAAGTTTTGAGTTCCGATGCAATACGTTTTTAGTTCCCCCTCAAAAGTTTGCTTTCTCTTGCAATAAGTTTTGAGTTCCCTCGCAATACGTTTTTAGTTCCCCCTCAAAAGTTTGCTTTCTCTTGCAATAAGTTTTGAGTTCCCTCGCAATACGTTTTTAGTTCCCCCTCAAAAGTTTGCTTTCTCTCGCAATAAGTTTTGAGTTCCCACGCAATAAGATTTGAGTTCCGACGCAATAAGTTTTTAGTTCCCTCGCAATAAGTTTTTAGTTCCCCCTCAAAAGTTTGCTTTCTCTCGCAATAAGTTTTGAGTTCCCTCGCAATAAGTTTTGAGTTCCAATGCAATAAGTTTTGAGTTCTCTCGCAATAAGTTTTGAGTTCCAACGCAATAAGTTTTGAGTTCCAATGCAATAAGTTTTGAGTTCTCATGCAATAAGTTTTTAGTTCCCCCTCAAAAGTTTGCTTTCTCTCGCAATAAGTTTTGAGTTCTCTCGCAATAAGTTTTGAGTTCCGATGCAATAAGTTTTGAGTTCCCACGCAATAAGTTTTGAGTTCCGACGCAATAGGTTTTGAGTAGATATCTAGTTAACTTGCTACGAAGTCCCACTAACTTCAAATCCAGTGAATATTATTCTTCAAAAATGCTCATTGTACCAAAAAAAAACCTGTGTTCCTTAACTCTTAGATGTTGCATTAAGTCAACCCATCAGATCAGATCAAGTGCTTTCCAGTTTTGTGTACAATATGCAACAGATGTGAGAGATCGAACTGTTGGGACACCAGTGGGACACTATTAGACCACTGAATTTCATGCTTCATACACTAAACATACCTGACTTGCTCCTGTCGTAGGAAGTGTGTGTGTTAGTAAGTGGACTGAAGGGCTGGCTGCTGAACAAGTTGTCACACTGCAGGTGGTGACACAGAGTTTCTAGAAACCGCAAAACAAATGATGCACTGGAGGCCGTGGGGAGCTTGACGTAGTGTATCCCTCCATCGGAGCGAACTGAGAAAGCAATAAAGGAGAAAGAAAAAGATAAAAAAATATAGAGTGTTCCATGTGTGTTACAGTGATTTTACCATGGGTATATGGTATTTTTAGGCACCTAAAACTAGGGTTGCCAAATAAAGAACATGGGTACAATCTACTGTTTTGACAGCGATATTGTTCATCACAAGGGAAAGAATATTGTCATTTTTCCTAGTTGTTGTAGTGCATTAAGCCACATTATTAAATTCAGCTCATTTGATGAAATCCCCAACATACTATGACTGGATTATTTCAATCAATTCTTTCCAAATTTTTCTTAAAAAAAAAAAAAAAATGCATAAATAAAAAACACCGATAGTGCATTGTTAATATCTTGCTGTATTTTTTTCTCACCATATATTCGTCAATAGTATGTTTTAATTAAAAAACCTCTGATTATAGTCATGATGCGTCTTTTCATCTCGAAATGTTTAGCCAAAAAAAACCCGTCTTGCGCATGTCAGTAATTTCATTGACAATATTAACACAGGAACATCTATTCAAAATCTAATTTTAAATAATTGCAATACTTTTAAACAAGTCAAATATAATGACAGAATGTAGCTGTTTTCTGTACTATAGTAAACTTTTCATGAATATATCACTTGTGTGAGATCATGAGGTATACATTTAAAAATGTATTTCATTTCTGATCTTTAAACTGTCACTCTGTGCGAGGTGTGTTCCCTGGTCACGTTTCATTTCCATAGTTGCCAAACATATGCTAAAAAAAAAAAAAAAAAATCTCACACCCCAACAAAAATGTAAGCATTTTCTAAACAGTATTTTTAAAAAGGGGTGGGGGTGTTGTTGAGCTGGCTAAATATGTGCCGATTAAGGGGCCAGGGGGTTGCAGCAGATGGCCCCAGAGTCCCGGCGTGGGATTCACCCCCTGCTGCACACATCAACATAGACACTCATATACAAAAATGCACATTTCCCCGGGGAGTGTCCCAATCAAATGACCCAAAACCAGGTTACACACAGATGTCCTCATTTATTATTCACAGACTGATGACATCAGCTGTGCACACACACACCATTCTCTTTTCAGGTCACACACTCCTGCTTTCACTTCTCCCTTTATTGTAAATAACATACACGTTGACAGCATTGAAATAACACACAATTATGAGCTCAAGTCTTACATGAATATGCTGGTTATCTCTTAAAATGCTTTTAAATATGTTGCATTATATGGTACTAAACAATGTATTGTTTACTACCATATTGTTGATCATAAGTCAATCATTGACACACAGTTCACAGTAATTCATTTCACAAGTGAATTTGTCCATCAGTTGGAGATTTATTATGAGGCTTGTTTAAGGACCCATCAATTTACACCTGTGTCAGACATGCTTGTGTAGCGTCTCGGGTGCGTTGCATCATAAACATGAAATGTTTAGGTCACTGTGTCAAGTTAAATATAGTTTAATACTTAGAACACATCTTGAGATCTCTTAGTTTGCATTTGCGCTCCATCAAGTGTTTTGAATGCAAGAATGTAATGTATGTCTGTTTTGTTCTGCTGAAGTGTTTCTTCACTGTATAAACTGTGTGTTGCTCATACAGCTGAAATTTCACTTACTGCCCTCTGGAGTAAACAGGTGGTACTACAAGCTTGTATTTCTCAGGAATCTTCCTTATACAGGGGCATTGCCATTAATTGCGTAAATTGTTTGAATGCATTATTTTTAGTCAAATTAATCGCACTGAATTAACGTGTTAAATCGACAGCCCTAGTTATAATGTTTTGGTTATTTGTTCATTGTCACCATTTCATTTAGTTATTATTATTTTATTTAAAAAAAAATTATTTACAGGTTCATCACATTAAAGTATTTAATAATGTATATAGAATTATGCTATTTATAACAGTCTCTGTTTATATCTATGTTCCCTTAATTTTTATGTTGTTGGTTCATGGTAAGCCTGAAAGGTTTATAATTTATCATTAAAAATTAACCCTATAACACCGCTTGTGTCAAATTTAATACACTATTTTTGATGCAAAATCTTTGCTGATTTTAATAAAGCTAAAGTGACCATAATGATTATATTGTTACTGATATTTTAAAATGATTATTAGCTGAATATAAGCAAATTGTGCTTGGTTAAAGTTTTGTATATTATTTTATTGAAAAATATCTGTATCAGATATGATAAAACAGGCTTTTGATGTATATCTCTCAATCACCATAACATTACATTCATGCCCACCACAAAAAACATCACAGAGCTTGGAAATATTGTTTTAAATAAGATATATTTAAAGTATGAACTAATATTTCTGTGAATTTTCATATATGCAGCCTGTTCTAATATTATAAAAATCTCATTATTTGACATTACAAGCTATTATGATCTTGTCATAAGTTTCTGAGACTTCTGATACATATGATACAAATTTTTATTGAAAAAATTATATTTTTATTAATTTTGTATTTGATGTGCTGAATTGAACGGTGATACATTTCAATCCATAATAGACCAAAGAGAGGAAGTTGTCATGGCCAAACTCTCAAATATTTGATATCTCCGAAAAGCCCAGGGAGTCCTCTGATAATACCCCTGTGGCATGTACGGGCTAAGAAATGTGTCAAGCTTTATAGTGTTCATTTCCCTATGGAAAAAATGAATGGGACTTTTACTTCCGTTGCCCGACTGTTGAGCTGTATTGAAGAATAGTCCAATTATACATAATCAAATAAATCATCTCTTAAAACATGTTTGATTATATTAAAAGCAGTTTACATAAACATTTCAAACTAACCTCTGATGATCTCCCCGCCATCAGACTGAGACTGCAGGAAGCTGAACAGAGCTTTGGGTTTGAATGCACAGTCAACGCAGGCTTGGACCGCATGCTGCAGAACCGTGTTCACTGGGCCCGGTCCGAAATGATCCGGCAGCTGCAACAACAGCTTGCGGTCCATGTGCGGTCCCGAGTCTCCATGTTTATTCACGTACACGCAAACTAGAGGGGCACACAATCAGATAAACACAAAAATATCAGAACATTGAAAAGAATTTGGCACATATTGGGTGGAAAGTGAAAATGCTAAGATTTGTACCTGATGAACCATTTCTGTTTGAAGTATTATCTGTGATAACATAGTATGAGGTAATAAAACAGGCTACATCAAGCAAATACTCCTAGAGCTGCTCAAAGATATGTTTGAGAGATGTATAGACAGTTATTGGAAGATCTCATGGTTACCAGTAAAAAGTTTGAACACATATAATTAATCTTTATTAGTGCTATATTCCGACATGTTATAATAATAGTAAGGTCACCGAAACTATGAAATAAAAACATCCAGCAACCGGCAGTTCTGTGGGCGAAAATGCCTTGTTGATGGGAGAGGTCAACAGAGAATGGCCAAACTAGTTCGAGCTGACAGAAAGGCTTCGGTAACTCCGATAACCGCTCTGTGCAATTGTAGTGAGCAGAATCACATCTGAGAATGCACAACACGTCGAACCTTGAGTCGGATGGGCTACAACAGCAGAAGAGCACGTTGGGTTCCACTTCTATCAGCCAAGAACAGAAAACTGGTGCTGCAGTGGGTCTACCATTTGTGTACCTCAGCAGAAATCCAGATTCGTCAGACCAGGTGATGGTTTTCCTATCGTCTACAA
This sequence comes from Moxostoma hubbsi, assembly GCA_032164185.1. NCBI lineage: Eukaryota > Metazoa > Chordata > Actinopteri > Cypriniformes > Catostomidae > Moxostoma > Moxostoma hubbsi. The sequence continues at coordinate 21,211,226 of JAVLUX010000186.1, forward strand.
TCCAGTTTTGGTGAGCCTGTGCCCACTGCAGCCTCAGATTCCGGTTCTTATCTGACAGTAGTGATACCCGGAGGGGTCTTCTGCTGCTGTAGCCCATCCGCCTCAATGTTCGACATGTTGTATGTTCAGAAATGTTTTTCTGCATAGAAGTGTTGCTATGTGTGTTTATTTGGGATACTGTCACCTTCCTGTCAGCTTGGAGCAGTCTGGCCATTCTCCTCTGACCTCTGTCGATAACAAGACATTTTTTTGTTTCATCTTAAGGGCTTGTTTAAGGATGCGTCAATGTACACGTTTTTGGGCCATCTCGGTTGCGTCACATCATAAACGTACCATTTTGAGGTCACTGTGTCAAGTTAAGTGAAGTTATAATGTCTGTATAAACTGTATGTTGCCTATAGAGCGAGTTTCGCTTACTGCCCCCTGAAGAAAACAGGTGGTACTTCAAGCTTAAATTTCTCAGATATAAGGAATATTCCTTATTACGGTCCGGGTCCATACATTTTTTTAACATGTTATTTTTGGAATAATAGCCCCAAATCGGCGCATTAAATCGACAGCCCTAGTCCAAACTTTTGACTAGTAGTGTACACTGATAAGCCAAAACATTATGACCACCAGCTTAATATGCTGTTGGTCCTCCGCATGCCACCAAAACAGTGCAGACCCGCCGAGGCATGAACTCTACAAGGCCCCTAAAGGTGTCCTGTGGTATCTGACATGAAGACATTAGCTGCAGATCCTTCAAGTCCTGTAAGTTGCAGCCACCATGGACCAGACTTGTTGGTCCAGCACATCCCACATATGCTCAATCGGATTGAGATCTGGGGAATTTGGAGGCCAGGGCAACACCTTGAACTCTTCATCATGTTCCTCAAACCATTCCCAAACAATGTGTGGCAGGGTGCATTATCCTGCTTAAAGAGGCCACTGCCATCAGCGACTACCGTTGCCATGAAGAGGTGTACCTGGTCTGCAATGATGTTTAGGTAGGTAGCACGTGTCAAATTGATGTCCACGTAAATGGCCGGACCCAGGGTTTCCCAGTAGGACATTGCCTAGAGCATCACACTCCCTCCACCGGCTTGTCATCTTCCACAGTGCATCCTGGTGTCATTACTTCCCCAGGTAAATTGCGCACACATACACGGCCGTCCACGTGATGTTAAAGAAAACAGGATTTATTGGACCAGGTGAACTTCTTCCAAGGCTCCAAGGTACAGTTCCGACGCCCATGTGTTCATTGTAGGCACTTTCAATGGTGGACTGGGGTCATCGTGGGCACACTGACCGGTGTCGGTTTGGATCAGACGGGATAGTCTTCGATGCCCTCATGCATCGATGAGCCTTGGGCGCCCAACACCCTGTTGCAGGTTTGTGGTTTGTCCCTCCTCAGACCACTGTCAGTAGGTACTCACCACAGCTGACCGGAATAATCCGAAAATAAAAGGCAGTACCAAGGGAGTGCTACTATAATGTAAATTATATATATTTTTATCACATTGCTGTAATGAGAATATCCCCAGATAGCACACGTACATCTCTGAGATGTCTGTTTTAGATATTTTCATCTGGAAAGCATCACAATCTAATTAACATCTCAAAGACATCTGTTGAAGGTCTTAATGACACCTGAGACATACTTATTGACATGCGTGTTATAGACATATTGAAGATGACAAACAACATCAAAAACATCTTCCAGATGTAAACACACACATCCAATAGATGTCTGGGTGATGTACGTGTGCCGTCAGGGTCATAATGACAATCTTTTTCCGCATTGTGGTAATGCAAATTGGGGGGTAAAATGTGCATAACTGTCATGAAGCAATGTCACAATGTAAAAACTCTGAATGGCTTTTGTCTTTGTTTCTTTTGGTTTTCGAGTAAAAATAGGACCTGGACACTTTCTTGACAAGTTTCGTGAGAATCAACCCATAATGCATTTTACTTCAATAAGAAGTAAGTTAGAGCCCTACCGGTGGAGACGACACCAGAGTCTCTTGTTGTCTGCAGACTAGACAGTCTCCCATCTGACACTGAAGAGGACAAAGTGGGGCTTGATAGTGAATGAGTAACCTTCGGTTTCCTCTGTGAAGGATGACAGAGAACGAGAGATAAAACAAAAATACACACTCACACAAACAACCCCACCCTCCGTTTAATTCGGAATAAAGGCCTTATCTTAATTGTATCAGACTTGAGGAGAATCCAGCATGACCGTTTATGTGGAAGGAGTTTAGAGGAAGTGTTATTGTTTCATTTGAATAATTGCTTATGATTTACGGCCCACCCTCAAATCAAACAAAAGCTGCATAACGATCAGTTACCAGGGCAATTTTCTTCTTTTGTTCCCAGTTTGTTTTTTTATCCCATTATAATCCCATTTTTGTAACCAATAACGCAGTGTGTATCAAATATGATACACAACTTTTAATGGCTCCTGTTTCACTCTCTGTTCAAGCTGATGAGCCAGAAACCTGTGGTATTTTATGGTGTAACACCTATTGTGTTTTCAATATTTATATCGGCTGAATATAAGCAACTTGGTTAAAATTTTGAATACTATTTTATGGAAAAATATACAAAATTCTGACAATCCTTTCACAGGCTTTACAGGGTTAATTATTGCATTGTGGTCTCTTTTAAAATGGTCATAGACAACATCCTAACTATGCATGATTATATGCCATGTTACATTTAATATTTGTGTTTAACATAGTTTTAGCAGACATATGTTAAATAAATGCAACAAGGCATATAATCATGCATAGATCGGAGAGTAAAATAAATAGGCTTAACAACTTTTAAAAGTGAGGTTACATAATAGGTTATAACACTCTTCATTTAATCATTATTAGATGACTTACTGCTGCCATAATAGATACAAATTTAAAAAAAAGCATCTATTTTTAATACAATTTTGATTAGGGTCTGGGTATCTCCGTGAGTATTGATGCTGACTACATTCCTATAGAGTCGCGAGTTTGAATCCAGGGTGTGGTGAGTGACTCCAGCCAGGTCTCCTAAGCAACCAAATTGGCCCGGTTGCTAGGGAGGACAAGTCACATGGGGTAACCTCCTTGTGGTGGTGATTAGGGGTTCTCGCTCTCAATGGGGCGTGTGGTGAGTTGTGTGTGGATTGCGGAGAATAGCATGAGCCTCCACATGCTGTGAGTCTCCGCGGTGTCATGCACAACGAGTCACGTGATAAGATGCACGGATTGATGGTCTCAGAAGCGGAGGCAACTGAGACTTGTCCTCCACCACCCGGATTGAGGTGAGAAACCGCGCCACCACGAGTGGGAATTGGGCATTCCAAATTGGGAGATAAGGGGATACATTTATTTAATTTTTTTTACTGTCTGCATTTCTCAGGCATTAAAAGTCCAATGTTAAATGTGCAGGGCAAATTACACAAAGTTTTGTGAATGAAGTGCAATCTATAATTAGTCTAATTTACATAAGCTATTTTGCCAATTTAATTTATGCCAAAAAATTTGAAAAGCATCTAATCTACCCAGATGTTTTCAAAATTGTCACTTCTGGGAATATTTTCACAAAATAAAAATGAAAATGGAAATTGAAGCCAGTGTGGCTCTTTAATTATATATAATAAATGACTAGTGGTTTAGAGTGTGCAGACAAAACCCTCTGATGAACTTCATGTTCGCACACATTACGTTATTCATGTGCATCTAGGAATATTTTTGGTACATATGTTTTCAGTATAGTTTACGTGCATGCAGAAAAAACAATTATCCACCTCAAGTGAGCGTATAAGTTTCTTATGTGCATTTTGGAAACGTTTTGCATCTTGAAGTTTCAATCCAGCATTTTTTATGTGATATCCCAAAATGTGCATGGATGGATACCGAGCTATATAATGAGGCATGTGGAAAGGAACTGCTTAATTTAATAGTGAATAAGATACAATTTTTGAACTGAATTATCTTAATGTTTGAGGACATATGTGTGATGTTTTGTATAGAATTAAAAGGCAGTTCTACCTTGCTGCCGGGTTTAGGGCCTCTCTTTTTATAGGGTTTTGATGCGAGCGGTGAGGTCATGGGATTCTTGGCTGTGTTAGACTGCGTTTGGCCGTTCTGTGACGTGGCGGCTGCAGCTGCTGCAGCTTCGGCTGCTGCCTTTAGCATGGCGATGGTCTGGCTCTTGGGTCTCCTCCCTCGCACCCCCTTGCGCACGGGTAGAGGAGGCAGGGGGTGCGGCAGGTGGTACGGGGACTGCATGGAGTGCCTGAACCAACTGGACTGGCCCAATGCCGGAATAAAAGTCTTCAGGAAAGTGAATAGAGAGGGAAATAAAAATGGAAAATGTTAGGAGACAATGAGTGATACGTGCATGCAGGTCACATAAATGTTAAATAATATTGATTGAGCAATCTTCAACTGTAAAATATTATGCATATTATCATTAGATGGAAACAAAATATTTGATGATGATGATATTGATAAAACATATACATGTTTTTGTATATGTACTATGCAATGGTATTCTTCAAAGTGTCTTCAAAGAAAGAAAGAAAATAAATAAATCAATAAAGAAACTGAAGGAAAAGAGACAAAGAAAGGGTGAAAGGAATAAAGATAAATTAAAGAAACAAAAAAGAAAAAGTTAAAAAAGAATTAAATAAAAACAGAGAAAATAAAAAGGAGGAATGAAAGATGGAAAGAAAGAAGGAAGGTAAGTAAAAATAAAGAAAAGGAAAAGAAACAAGGAAAGAAAGGAAGAGAAAGGATGAAAGAAATATAGAAGAAACAAAAGGAAAAGAAAGAACTAAGAAAGAGAGAAAGAAAAAATGAAGAATGAAAGAGAGAAAGATAAAAGGAAAAGAAAGAAAGAAAGAAAGACAGAGAAAATGAAAAAGGATGAATGAAAGATGGAAGGAAGGTAAGTAAAAATAAAGAAAAGGAAAAGAAAGGATGAAAGAGAGAAAGATAATAGGAAAAGAAAGAAAGATAAAAGGAAATGAAAGAAAAAAGGAAAAGAGAGAAAGATAAAAGGAAAAGAAAGAGAGAAAGATAAAAGGAAAAGAAAGAAAAAGGGAAAGAAAGAAAGATAAAAGGAAAAGAAAGAAAAAGGGAAAGAAAGAAAGATAAAAGGAAAAGAAAGAAAGAAAAAGGAAAAGAAAGAAAAAGGGAAAGAAAGAAAGATAAAAGGAAAAGAAAGAAAGAAAAAGGAAAAGAAAGAAAGAAAGGTAAAAATAAAGACAGACAGACAGAGAAAAAGAAAAAGGATGAATGAAAGATGGAAGGAAGGTAAGTAAAAATAAAGAAAAGGAAAAGAAAGAAAGAGAGAAAGATAAAAGGAAAAGAAAGAAAACTACAATAAGGTTGTATTTGTTAACATAAACTGAAAATACACACAATATTTTTAATAATTTAATAAGCACTTAATAATCTTTGATAATGTTCAATTCTAAAGAAAATAAAACGTATTATACATGTTAATATTAATTAATGCTTTATGAACTAACATGAACAAATAATGAAGAAGTCATTTGATAAATGAAATCTGCAAAACAAAAAACTTTGTTCATTTACAGTTTTTCTAATATTAATAAATATTAGCTCTTTATCCTGCTCTTGTGTCCCCTTTAGAGTTGACCATTTCTCGTTTCAGTCTTGAAAGCAGCACCTTTGAGCACAAAAATTGAGTTGTCTGGAGATTCTCTTCAAGACGGAGAGCAGCGACTGTTTCAGCTTGACATGGTGCCTCACAGGAGGTTTGTGCTTTTCAGCAATCTATTGTTTTACGGGACGGGACGGACACCCCCCCTCTGGATCTCTTGTCAAATGTCTCTTTTCTGGGGCCAACAGGTAATCCTCATTAGGGTGAGAGAATGACCCCCATCTCTACCTACGTGTGTGTGTGTGTGTGTGTGTGTGTGTGTGTGTGTGTGTGTGTGTGTGTGTGTGTGTTTTCAAGCTGTGGGACATGACGTCACTGGTGTGGTCTATGGAAGGTGTTCACAGCTAAAATGAACTGCAGAAAAACTTCTTTAATGGATGTCTTTGTCTTGTTTTCCAGTAAAATACCTCATCATCCTTAAAAAAAGACACATTTACCTAGTAATCAATACTGCAAGATATTAAAGGAATATTCCCGGTCCAATACAAGTTAAGCTCAATCGACCCCATTTGTGGTATAATGTTGATTACAACAAAAACAACTCAAGTCCCAGTCTGGGTTACAGAGGCGCTTACAATGGAAGTGAATGGTACATATTTTTGTCACATGTGGGAGATATTGATTTAGTACATTATTATTAATATTTAACTACATTAAAAATTGCATTACTATGCAGTGGTAATGTTTTTAGGGCTCAATAGTACAATATATAATGATGAAGTAATTATACATAGTTATCTTTAAATATTAAAAAATTATATATATATATATATATATATATATATATATATATATATATTCGGATAATTAAAATGCATTACATTCTTGTGGCAGAAGAGTTAATCATTGATAAGACAATACAAAAAGCGGCTTTAGTTTACTATATTTATTGTTTACTACCATATTATTGATCATAAGTCAATCATTGACACACAGTTCACAGTAATCCATTACACAAGTGAATTTGTCCATCAGTTGGAGATTTATTATGAGGGCTTGTTTAAGGACCCATCAATTTACACCTGTGTCAGACATGCTTGTGTAGCGTCTCGGGTGTGTTGCTCATACAGCTGAAGTTTCACTTACTGCCCTCTGGAGTAAACTGGTGGTACTACAAGCATTTCTCAGGAATCTTCCTTTTTACAATCCGGGAGCATTGCGATTCATTGCATAACATTTTTTAACCACGTTATGTTTAAGAAAATTAATCAGACAAAATTAAGACGTTAAATCGACAGCCCTAATTATTTTATTATTATTGTTATTTTTTATATATATATATATGTGTGTGTGCTGCATGCTTTAGAGCACTCTGCTCTTTGTCATCTACATGATCACGAGGAGGTGTTGAAAGGGCGTTTATGGGCGGCCAGCGTGCGTGCATTCATTTTGAAGCACGCAGCACATGCAGATTATATATTTATTTAATTATAGTAAAATCGCAGCCCTTTTGTGGTTTAATAATTACCATTGATTGGATTAATTGCACATTAGAGCATTAAATTCCATCGCAAATATTTAAAATTCTGTGTCTTTCCATGTTTTATAGCTAATGCTATTTTTAGGATTTTAAGAGTTTTACACATCACAAAAATCATAGGGTACAAATCATACCATACATGTGGTAACAGCGGTATTAGCAGACTCTGATCGTTGAATTACTGAAAATTAATTCACATCTAGAGAATCAATTAAATTAAAAGTATTAACAACAATATTTAAATAGCAATACTGAGTCTAGTCAATCCATTAGTTACATGCATTCTGGAGACGCCATTACTCAATTCAATTGAGGGATTGAGTTCACATGTTATGTAGAGTGTTATTATGTACTTATTAGGGTTTTTTAGTGACTCAAATCAAGAAATCTGTATCAACACCCAGCCCAAATATCAGGTGAATTTATCAGAATTTAGAAAAAAGTTAACAAAGACTTCCAAGCCAGTTTTATCATTTATAGAGCGGCATAAAATGTCCCATGAATATTTCTGAACAGGCACTTTAATGTATTATTAATTTTGTTGCTGGCTCATAACGCAGACATTAATGCAATGCCTACATCATAGTCTCGATTAAGAGAGCACCTACATCGTGACAGTGCTCAAAAGCTGTTTTCAGTCAGTCTTAAAAGTTTCAACTGTAATAAACAAAAATAAAAGGAAGTCTTTTTGATCAAGTACGATATTTGATATGTGCAATGCGCAAAATTAGTTCAATGCAAATTCATCAAATGCATCTGTGAGAGTATGCTTCTAAAACATTTAACAGCATGGCCCGCAATTCAAACACTCCTAATGTTTGCAAATCCTTAACGAAGTATCAGATACCGGCAATTCTGTGTCGACCAATCCATTCATGAAAGTGGTTCCAAAACACAAAGCCACCATATTCTCCTATTATTGGCTCTGTATGGGCCAAGCCATCTCTAGATCAGATAAACCTCTCATGTTACAGGGCGGCTGACGGGAGGTCGGCAGAAGTCGACTTTGTTAAGTACATCTGGGAGGTTTTGCAGAGTCGTGCAGCTGCTCTCCTGGGCCTCGAGAGGGGAACGAGAAGAGAAACGAAGCCCAAGCCACGCAAAGGTTTAATGAGGAGAAGAAAGCGAGCAAGCGTGTGAGGAATGGGCAAGTGTTTTCTTTCATTGGCGGGTTGGGGAGTGGGTGATTCTCATTCAAATAGCTTACAAATATAAGGTGGCACGTGAGGAATCTAGCTTTTTAAACAAACACACGTGCACGCTAGGCATGCAAAACAGATTCATAAGCACTTCACAAAGAGCAAAGTTTCCCTCCCCTAATCAGTCAGCAAATACTGTTTTTTTTTTAAAGGTGAAACACATTTCTAACCAGTTTCACAATGGCTGAATCACAAACATAGGCGATCTATTCACTCCCTGCTGCGGTGTGACCCAGTGACCTGCAAGTTGACTCGGAGGACGCCACAATGACCGGTGCAGGACCCGAGGGGCGGCTGGTCACGGGAGAGTTTGCAAGTGATGCGGAAAAAAGGTCTAATTACTCTATCTCATACGCAATATTTACATTTCGCCCAACACCAGACCTGAACGCCTGAGCAATCAGTCTACGTCTGACTGCGGCTTAAGCTCAGCAGGAACTAGAACCACATGTTGTGGGGGGAGTAACGCCAAAAAGTGTGTGTGTGTGTGTGTGTGCGCGCGCACAACTGGTAATTACAAGGGTATTATGCTATAAATGTGGCTTTGAGGACATTTCTAGTGTCCCCATAATTCAAAATATTAAAAATAAAATTGTTGTTTTTAGGGGTAGGGTTAGGGGATACAATCTATAGTTTGTACAATATAAAAATCATTATGTCTTTGGAGAGTCCTAATAAGGATAGCCACACCAACATGTGTTTGTGTGTGTGTGTGTGTGTGTGTGTGTTAAGAGGGGATATAGGGTTCTCTGAGCCCCAGGTGATTTAATGAAACAATGCAATCTGTTAGAGGAACCGAAGTCAAAACAGCTACAGCACAACTAAAGCTTTTAAAAGTTGGCCTTTGCTGCTTCTGTTGAATAAATACTGCATGCCAGTCTAAGCTTTTCCTTTATAACTCTCATAGCATTTTTATTTAATTTTTTTCATTCTTTTGGAAAATTATTGGATCTTATTTTTGGGAATGGCTAAAAAGATTATGCACTTAATGCATATTTTAATATTTTTCTATTAAGGTTAGTGAAAAAAAAAAACAATAATTCTAACTTCATTCAACATAGGACAAAACATACAAATAAATATGAATTGACTTATATGAACTTTTTAGTTAACGCACATAATCTGTAGCCATTGTAAATAGTCACCCATCTATAAAGATTACAATTTAACCTTTCTTCTCAGCTCAATGTACGTTTTTCCACACACACACACACACACACACACACACACACACACACACACACACACACACACAAAAAGAGAAATTAAAGAAGTGTCTATTTCCTCTGAGAGCAAAATGAGAAATGAACGCATCAGGAATGAAACACTGGCGAAAATCAAACTCAAAATAAACTCATGTGACCTCAATGCACAAGCCACTAAAACAAAGCAACAGACATCAGAGACAAAAGCATCGAAAACACGCCAGAGAGGAACTCACCTAAATGCCAATTTATATGCCAACTATATCCGCGTTGTGCACCAACGAGTCCGGTGTATCTGTTTCGCTTAGTCGATACTGTTTATTTGAAATACGAGAAGAGCAGCCGGAGCTAGCGCGCACTTTTCCACCCGGTCTCAGCAGCAGCCGCAGCGGCAGAAGCGCATGACAAAGCCCGTGCCGGTGGAGCCCTGCTCGGGCAACATCTGATTAACATGGAGGCGAGGAGGAGGAGGGGTTATCAGGGCAAATAATAGTATGCATTTCACAGGAGAGCTTATGTGGCCTATAACCAGGGTTGTGAGGGTTACTTTTGAAATGTATTCCACTACAGATTACAGATTACATGCTGTAAAATGTAATTTGTAACATATTCTGTTAGATTACTCAAGGTCAGTAATGTAATCTAAACACTTTGGATTGTTTTGACTATAAAATCTCTGCCAGTACAGTAAGACAAAACACACATGTTAAAAATACATTCTCTGAAAAAACCCAAATATCTTATGCAGTTTTGTTTATAAAACAAGATAAATCAAATTGATGTTGTTTTAAGGATATTTAGATATTTTTTACAGGAAAACAATACAAAAAATATTATCAAGAGTATGATTTTTTTCCCCTAATACAAAGATCTTACTAGAAAAAAGAAATGATGATCCAACATGACTTTTCTTGATAAAAAAATATGATCGTGTCTGGTAACATGTGCATGTAAAATGGCTAGAATTAGCATTTTAACTTAGCGTAAAGCTGACAATTTACACAAGGTTTATTTCTGTTTCTTCTGCTCCAAACTTACTTCAAACGTACTTCTCTGTCTGCTCATATGAATGTAACACATCATAAGAAAATGTTTCACCGCTGTTCAAATGCACTTTGGATCGCATCATTTATATGTATAAATGTTTTCCATCTGAAAGCACTAAATGCAAAGTAATCTCTTCAGTAATCAAGATACTTTTTGAATGTAATTGTATTCAAATGACCAATTATTTAAATTGTAACTGTAGTGGAATACAATTCATATGTAAATTTATATACGTAATCCCATCACATGTATTTCGTTACTCCCCAACCCTGCCTATAACTTAATGAAATCAGTAAAGAGAAAGATTTAGAAGTAAACATTTAGATTTAAACAGAAGATCCAAAGTATTTGGTTTTGATTCAACATTGAGATTTATTGGCTACGGTTGAGATTTAATAGTATTTTTAAATAGGCCTCTGCAATAAAAAAAATAGAAATAAAAAACAGAATTAAACACAACATTACAGCACGTTTTTTAAATGTTACTTACGACAATCTCTCAAAATTGTGACAAAACGTATCACTTTATTTGACATTTGACATGGCCCCCCCGGGGTAAAAGGCACATTTTATTTTATGTTCCGTCAAAACACTAAATAGCAACAAAAACTACAAAACTACTTTAACGCCAGTTTGTTATATATGCACTGAAAAAATATTCCTGCGTCCAATGTCTAAAGTTGCATTTTGAGGTCATTTGATCTAATATTAAATCATTTTAATAATACATTTTTTGTTACATTTATTTTTTTTAGACAAAATTCTCATTTATCAATTTAAGTTGTGTTCAAGGCTATTAAAAATAGATAAATAAATAGATACCTCTCCAATAAGAGAGGATCGTATTTGGGATAAAACACCCCCTTGTTGCAGATGCTAAACGCCCCTTTAAAACACATTGTTTTTCTTAAGTGCGGGAATAGATTTGTATCCTAAAAATATTCAAAGTGGACTCATATTGACTCATCCAATCACAATGGAGATTTGTTTGTTTATAAAACACTTTAGATGTTATGAAAGGGCAAATGTGACAGAAACTAACTGAAAGTGTTTACCCCTTTTCTGAAGTTTTTATTTTGAATAAGCATGATCATAAAGGTGCAATATGTAATATATTTACCATACTAAAGCATCAAATGATCATAATATGTTATGTTGAAATATAGGCCTCTCCAAAAACAATGCTACAGCCAGTATATTCAACATTGAAATGTCCGTTCCGGGACGGAATTTCTGTTTGTGATTTGGCCTGTGTGATCCCGCCCACTGCCCATTTCCCAATAGTATTTGGACACCGCGCGCTGCAGCCATGGAAGCCAACAATACATCTAGCGAACACTGATAGAGTTACAAAAAATCCACATGAGCTGGTTTATAATTTGCAAACAATAAAAACATGGCAAACGTGATCAACTTACAGTGTAAGTCTCGTCACTTGGTAATGTTAGTATGCTTGTTCCTGTTGCGTGTCCTCAACCTGCCGACCCATGTGACCTTGGAGTCTGGGAAGGAAGGGAGCGGGGAGACAACTCTCTCCAATATTTTGAATTTGGACTGCAGTACCCAGTTTAAACGCTTGATGTCAATGTTACATATTGCTGCTTTAATTTGTTAATCACAAAAGCATCTTGCTGTCTCCAAAACAATTGCCTACGTTGAAAAATGTTGCCCTTTTTTCACAATTGTCCTTATATTAACACAATATCACTACCCTGCCAACTTTTTATTTTTTATGAATTAATTTTAATATCTACATTATGCCACAAATGCTGGCGTTTGATCATTACTTGTAATGAACCTGTAATATTCTTTTAAATGTGCTTCTAAATGCCCAGAGGTGAAATCTTTGAGGTCTTTCGTAATTGTACATGAGAGACATAAATTCAGCTGGTGACCTGGATCAAAACAAACTCTAACAAGACACGTCTAACACAAACCAGCACTTCCTGAGAGAGAAGGAAACAGCAAAACTAAAAGAAATATACTGTTTTTAAGGAAACTTGGTTTGGTCAATGTTAAATAAATAAGCCTAAAAGCTTAAATTAGATGGCAAAAGATCTGAAAAGCTTGCCTTTCCATTGTCCTAAGCATTTATTACTGCATGTTGTTCTTTGCTACAATATTAATATATGCACATGTGCCCGCATGCACACACTGTACAATGCGCTCTGTGCCTGAGGTTAAACCCAGCAAGTAAAAGATTAACTTCTAACACCCACAGACACACATTTTTCAGCGCTCATTTGAAATGTTCTCCAATGATCAGTTAAAACCACCATGGAAGGCAAATGAAGAGAGGGATAAAGCTCACACAAAGAAAAGGACAAAGCCACAATTCCTGATCTCACACCTCAATTCAAAGCAGACATGAACGCCACCAGGATCCATGTACTTTTAAACAATTAGCTTTTTTGTTTAAAGAACACTTTTAGCCTGTAGCGTTTCTTTAAAAACAGACCCTTTTAAATTGTGGATAGCACAAAGAGCGTATATTTGGCTTGAACATTGGGGAGGTTATAGTGTGAAGAATTTACATGATACCATTGATCATGGTAAAAATATGGCAAAAAAAATTATAAAATACAAATGGTAAAAATATTCAAAAAAATGTGTCTTTTGTTGAATAAATCTCATTTCAGACGTTCAAACTTGGGAGCCTGGGTATCTCAGCGAGTATTGACGCTGACTACCACTCCTATAGTCGAAAGTTCGAATCCAAGGTGTGCTGAGTGACTCCAGCCAGGTCTCCTTAGCAACCAAATTGGCCTGGTTGCTAGGGAGGGTAGAGTCACATGGGGTAACCCCCTCGTGGTTGCGATAAGGGGTTCTCGCTCTCAAAGTTGTGTGTAGGTTGCAGAGTGTAGCACGAGCCTCCACATGCTGTGAGTCTCCGCGGTGTCATGCACAACGAGTCACGTGATCAGATGCACAGATTGACGGTCTCAGAAGCGGAGGCAACTGAGACTTGTCCTCCACCACCCGGATTGAGGCGAGTAACCTGAATCAAATTCATTGTATTGTCCATGAAACACTGGTACGGCCAGTTTCACATACTTTGAACAATAACTGGAAAATTAAAGGCTATCTTTACAATTCCAAATAATTCAGATGAGAACAGGGAAAAAAGAAAAGGACAATGATTTCTCAACAGCCTTTCTTTTCCAAAAAACAAGCCGCGGGTTTGTGATTGAACAGCAGAGGCTCCAGATTGTGATAGAAATGTCAATCATTAATTCAATTGAATACAATTGTATAATTTAAATGGCAGGGGTAAAATAATCAGAATGCAATGAAAATGATGAAACTGATTAGATTAATTTTGAATAATTTATACATTTCAAGTAACAACATGTGGAGATTCAGATTTATAGAAAGGTTAGCATTAATTTAAATATCAACTGGGAACCTCTGCCATGATGAGCAATTACTATTAAGCCAGTTAATATATATATATATATATATATATATATATATATATATATATATATATGGATAAACCTAAGATAGACATCAATTAATCCTCTTAAAGTAAAATGTCTAATGATAATACTTCAATTTTATCCTCTTCACCTCTTGGGCATTTTTGGGCAGTCGCCTGCACTTTATCACACTCATATTTAAAAGCTCAATAATTACACATACTGTGGACTTATTGGCATTTTTTTTTTGAGAACCCCCAAATTAAAGAAAGACTCCAATTATTCATAAATAATATTGTATATGTTTATAATCTCATGATGAATACAATATAAAGAATGAAAAATGTGTTGCCCTGACTTTGTAAACATGTAATTCTGGACCTGTTCACCCCGTCTCCCTCTAAAAAGACTTATTTGATTTCACTAGATGGCAGCATGTGTCACTTTCCATCACAACATGCCGATCTGATATATAGGAGGTGCTCTAATGCATTTTTGCCCTCACGGATGTGTTCGTCCATAGACATTCGGTCTAATTTTCAGTTCTTGCGTCACCCCCATTGTTTAATTGAATATTTCGGCCTCTGAGTGGACTAGAAGCTCAGTCTAGGTGTCATTAGGAAGCTGAGATCCTCCCCTTTGCGATGATGTATAACACTTGATCAATAGAGGATAACATATATGTACGCTGATTTGTTTAACGTGCTTTTCCTATTTAAGATTTAACATTGGATTATTCACAAAATTAGGCTCACAGACTCACAGTAAATAATGGCAAATGTTTTTATTTAGGAAACTGCCTAAAATTTAAGTTCAGGCATATTCGTGAGAATGAGAGCTTTCATTTGATATATGATCGCCTGTGTAAGTGATATATGAAAGACTTTTATATTCATATTCATATTTCTACCACATAACCACAAGGTGGCGCTAAAGTTTTCAGGCTGTAGTTTGTTATTTTATGTAACAGAAATGCAGTGATGGTTATCTATGACAAGTTCAGATACTAAGCTTTCAAACAACACCCCATATGCCTGACTTGTGTATTCGAAGACTTATACATTTTAAGGGTAAATGTTTTTTGTGACTCAGCTCTCCTTTTGGGCCCCCCAGGGAGTCCGACATGTTGAAGAGGTTTTAAATCATAAATGCTTCATACATACTGTAGGTCCTATTGTCAGATAAGTAGCAAACCTCTCCCAACACCCCTTTTGTCACCCAATATCCTGTCTATTCTGAGTACTTCGTGGGCATGTTTGCTGCTCCTTTCCTGCGTTTTCCAGAGGAGGAAGTGCTGATAAAGGCTTTACATTGACACGTAACACGTGACTACCATCATCCATCAAGACCTCTGTGTTCATTCCCTTCACATCCGTTATCCTGCCAGAGCCACACAAACTACTTAAGCACAAGTTAAACAATTTACACAGTGCCAACAGGCAGCAATAAACATCACATCCCAGATTTACGGCGTATCAGAAAGTTTAATGTTTTATCCAGCATGCTGTGCATGCTATGTAAATGTTGACGTGAAGAAGAGTTTAGATGCAGTGGGTTAAAATGAAGAGGGGTTCAAGGTATTAGTAAAATTGTAGAGTGCTGATGATTGAGGAATTTAGCTTTAAATGCACCCTTGCTTATTCTGTATTTCCCATTGAAAATAAAAATGTACCGTAATTGTTCCTTAAGTAAACCAAGTATATCTGCACTCAGTTCAGTTCATTAAAATGTATTCATTTGAATGTAATCAAATTTTTTGGTAATGGAACAATTAGATGCAAAGTGAGAATGAGACTTTGAAATAAAAATATATTAAAATGCAAAAGATGGTGTCAGTCAAAGTGACCCAATGAGAGCAGAATCAGTATTTATGATGAGAAAAAGGCATGATGGGTGATTATTTGTGCATTACAGTTTTCATGTTCATATACTGCACCCGAACACCTTTGCATTTCTCTTAAGAGTAATAGATTTTTTCATAAATTTGACAGCAAGGATCAACATATCATAATTAAGGCTGTCGATGTAATGCGTTAATTTAGTGTGAATAATTATTTAAAAAATAATGCATTAAAAAAATTGTATGCATTTAATCATGAAACGCTACTGTCTGACACATGAGTACATACACTGTAAAACAAAATTCATTTAAAGGTGCAATATGTAATATATTTACTGTACTAAAGCATAAAATTATCATAATATGTTATTAGAGATTTAGGAAACATGCTAAGTTGAAACACTGGCTTCTCCGAAAACAATGCTACAGCCAGTATATTCGACATTGAAATGTCCGTTCCGGGCCGGAATTTCTGTTTGTGATTTGGCCTGTGTGATCCCGCCCACTGCCCATTTCCCAATCGACACCGCGAGTTGCAGCCATGGAAGCCAGCAATACATCTTGCTAATGTCAGTTTGCTCGTTCCTGTTGCGTGTCCTCAACCTGCATTTTGAATTTGGACTGCAGTACCCAGTTTAAACACTTGATGTCAATGTTACATATTGATCCTTATTTACAGTAAAATACCAGCAGCTGTGGTTGCCACAAATGTAAAAAAAAAAAAAAAAAATACCGTGACCATATTTCAGGCTTTACGGGATGCAGTTTTGATACCTCTGTATGCTACAGTTCACCACTGTTTATATTGTTAAATGATATAAACTTGATATCCTTCTGGAAATATAAAAGTCTGCTTTTCAATTTGTGTTACAGAATGTACTGTTTGCACTGTAGTAACTACAAAATGCCCCTCGATGACTTATATATTTAATACACATGTATATATAGTGCACAGTGTCACCCACACAAACGCAAAACATCATCAGGGTAAGACATATGACACTAAAATAATGCAAAATATGCTAAACTACATGATATATAAGATAAAACCTCAATGTACATAACAGATATTAAATAAAAAGAAACTTAATGAAATGTGATGGTTAATGCAAGGAATTCTGGGAACACACGATTATTGTTTGTCACCGTTATTTTAACGAGAGTTTACCGTAAAAAATACATGTATGCTTTATTAAACAAAATATAGATTTTCAGAATTAATTATACAGTAAAAATATACTATTTACATCTTGTCATATTCTCTGTTGTCTTTTGTTTTGTGCTTTTATGTTGAAGTTTCCTGTTTAGTTCCTGTTTCCTGTTTGGTTTTTGTAGTCCTTTGTAGTTCTGTTTTTTGATTGGTTTTCCCCTGATTGTCTCCCATGCCCTGATTGTTTCCCCAGGTGTTTCTAGTTTTCCCTTGTGTATTAAGCCCTTGTTTCCCTCCTGTCCATTTGTCAGTTACCAATTACAACGAGCCAACGCCCACGCCTGCCACGGCCATGAGCCAACGCCCACGCCTGCCACGGCCAACGAGCCAACGCCCAAGCCTGCCACGGCCAACGAGCCAACGCCCACGCCTGCCACGGCCAACGCGTTGCCAGCCTCGTCCGTCCCAGTGCCAGCGTTGCCAGCCTCGTCCGTCCCAGCGCCAGCGTTGCCAGCCTCGTCTGCCAAGAAGAGGAGGAGAAGAGGAAGGGCTTCCGCTCACCAGTCTCCACCCTCCAGCGTCCTCAGTGCCAAAGCCAGAGCCAGCGCCTGTAGCCTCGACTGTCCAAGAGCCAGAGCCAGCGCCTGTAGCCTCGACTGTCCAAGAGCCAGAGCCAGCGCCTGTAGCCTCGACTGTCCAAGAGCCAGAGCCAGCGCCGGTAGCCTCGACTGTCCAAGAGCCAGAGCCAGTGCCTGTAGCCTCGACCGTCCCAGAGCCAGAGCCAGTGCCTGTAGCCTCCCGAGCTTCCCAGTGCTCCCGAGCTTCCCAGAGCTCCGCCTCCCGAGCTTCCCAGAGCTCCGCCTCCCAGTGCTCAGCTTCCCAGAGCTCCGCCTCCCGAGCTTCCCAGAGCTCCGCCTCCCTGTAATCCGCCTCCCGAGCTTCCCAGAGCTCCGCCTTCCGAGCTTCCCAGAGCTCCGCCTCTCGGGCCTACCAGGCCTCAGCCTCTTGAGCTCCCCAGGTCTCCGCCTCCAGGGCCTTCCTCTACTCCGGAGCCTTCCTCGCCTCCAGTGCCCTCTGTGGCTCCGCCTCCTGAACCTTCCATGGCTCCGCCTACTATGGCACCGCCCCTGGAGTCCTCCTCGCCTCCTCCCTGGCCTTCTGACCCTGTCTCGCGGCCTCCTCCCTGGCCTTCTGACCCTGTCTCGCGGCCTCCTCCCTGGCCTTCTGACCCTGTCTCGCGGCCTCCTCCCTGGCCTTCTGACCCTGTCTCGCGGCCTCCTCCCTGGCCTTCTGTCCCTGTCCCAGTCCTGCGGCCCTCTCCTTGGCCTCCTGACCCTGCCCTAGCCCAGTGGCCATCCCCTAGACCTCCTGACCCTGACCTAGCCCTGTGGCCATCCCCTAGACCCCCTGACCCGCTCCCTGCCCTATGGCCGCCTCCCTGGCCACCTGACCCGGTCCCTGCCCTACGGCCATCTCCCTGGCCTCCTGACCCAGTCCCTGCCCTATCTGTCTCCTGGCCACCCACCTGTTCTGTCATAGTCTTGTCCCTCTGTGCCCCTCGTGTCCCCTTGAACTGACTTTTTTGCCCCTGGTGCCCCCCTGGACTATCTATTTACCTTGTGCTCTATGAACAATGTTTTTTGTTTTTTTTTTGTTGTTGTTTTTTGTTTGTTTTTGGAGCGTCTGGAATCCGCTCCTTAAAGGGGGGGCCCTGTCATGTTCTCTGTTGTCTTTTGTTTTTGTGCTTTTATGTTGAAGTTTCCTGTTTAGTTCCTGTTTCCTGTTTGGTTTTTGTAGTTCTGTTTTTTGATTGTTTCCCCAGGTGTTTCTAGTTTTCCCTTGTGTATTTAAGCCCTTGTTTCCCTCCTGTCCATTTGTCAGTTATTTCATGTTTTTGTTTTTGCTCTACTTCCCCTGTGGATTTTGTTATTCTTAGTGTTCTGGTTTTTTGGCTTCAATAAATGCTGCACATAGATCCTCTCCCGTTTCAGATCGTTACACATCTAAAAAAAATATTATTTGTACAATATTGTCTTTTTTACTGTATATATGAATGTAAATACCTATTAATCAATCTTATTTTACATTCTTTGAACATTAAAATTACTAACATAGAAAAACTAGTACAAAATAAAACTTAGTTTTTTAATTTTAAACCATGACTTGTACTACACATAAATATATATCATTTAATATTTTTTATTATTTGTATTATTATATACTAAATTATCTTTATGCACCTTTCTCAGTAATTATTGATAGATTCATTGTGATTTATTTGATTCATTATTCGGCATATCATGTAATTAACTCAGTAAACAAATTAGCAATTGACAGTCCTAATTATATTTTTAATATTTGAATTATTATATCCTAAATTATATATTCTTTGGGAGCCTTTCTCAGTTTCTCAGATTAATTGTCGATAATTCATCATGTAATTATTCAACACATCATGTAATGAATTACTGTAGATAAACATATTTAAATGATTGACAGCCCTAATCAATATACACATTTGATTAAATACTAAATAACAAACATTATATGTTGCTTCTTCTTCTTATCACTGAGTCACTCTATAGGCCACCCGAAACTGAGATGCATTGAGTGACCTCTAGTGGTCAGAGCCTGTACTCACAGCAGTTCACAGGAGGCTGTAGACTGTGATTGGTCAGTTGACACCAGCCCATGGGGAAGATGTCTCTGGAGTCATCAGTAATCAGACTATCCCCTCCAACCATCAAACATGAGGAAAATCTCGCTCCATCTCACCTCTCCGATAGTAACGGGACAGATGAGGTATGGATTCTTTCATCGCCTCCAGTTGTCTCTTAAATTCTTTATTCAAGATTAAATCAAGATCCATTCATTTTACAGCTTTACTTATGAATAAAAATATATCCATTTTATGCAATTTGCAAGAAGGCGGTAATTACCTTTTTAAAGGCGGAAGCTGGATCTGTCTCGGCCCCACTTAATGTTTTTAACAGGAACATGGGCCATAAAGAGGCGTTCATTCTCAACCCTGGAGAGGAAAAGACATTAAAGAGGGTCTGGAAAATGAACTGAATGCAAAATAAGTTGCTAGAAGTATGCATGACCACAAGTTGGGTAATCAGTAGGGTACAATGATTTGATTGTACCTTACTGATTTTCTTAAATGTATTTTGCTGTTTAAATCTTTTGTTTGAACTACCATTTCTCCACTCTTTACACACCTGCCAAAAGGCTGAATGTCAGAAGAGTCGACCAGTTGCCAGAAGTCATTGGTGTTGTCACCGCCATCAAGTCTGAGCCACAGACGCACACCCATTAACCCCATCACCATGGCACTGCACACAGAGGTGGAATTCCTGGGATCACAAAACTCCACTTTCATTCCAACTTTAAATTCATTACTGGGAGGGACTCAGTCTGGACTGGTGAGAGACAGAGACAAACAGAAAGAAAGAAAGAAAGAAAGAAAGAAAGAAAGAAAAAGAAAAATAAAGAAAAAAAGAAAATAGATAGATAGATAGACAGAGTAGATAGATAAAAAGAAAGAAAGAAAGAAGAGAAAAAGAAAAGAAAGTAAGAAAAAAGGAAGAAAGACAGAAAGAAGAGAAAAAGAAAGATATAAAGAAAGAAATAAAGAGAAAAGAAAGAAGAGAAAAAGAAAAAGAAAGAAAAAATAAAGAAAGAAAGAAGAGAAAAAAAAAAGAAAGAAAGAAAAAATAAAGAAAGAAAGAAAGAAGAGAAAAAGAAAAAAGAAAGAAAGAAAGAAAGAAAGAAAGAAGAGAAAAAGAAAAGAAAGAAAGAGAAAAAGAAAAAAGAAAGAAGAGAAAAAGAAAGACAGAAAGAGAAAAAGAAAAAAGAAAGAAAGAATAGAAAAAGAAAAGAAAGTAAGAAAAAAGGAAGAAAGACAGAAAGAAGAGAAAAAGAAAGATATAAAGAAAGAAAGAAAGAGAAAGAGAAAGAGAAAAAGAAAAAGAAAGAAAAAATAAAGAAAGAAAGAGAAAAAGAAAAAAGAAAGAAAGAAAAAAGAAAGAAAGAAAGAGAAAAAGAAAAAAGAAAGAAAGAAAAAAGAAAGAAAGAAAAAATAAAGAAAGAAAGAAAGAAAGAAGAGAAAAAGAAAAGAAAGAAAGAGAAAAAGAAAAAAGAAAGAAAGAAGAGAAAAGGAAAAGAAAGAAAGAGAAAAAGAAAAAAGAAAGAAAGAAGAGAAAAAGAAAAGACAGAAAGAGAAAAAGAAAGAAAGAAGAGAAAAAGAAAAGACAGAAAGAGAAAAAGAAAGAAAGAAGAGAAAAAGAAAAGACAGAAAGAGAAAAGAAAGAGGAAAAAGATAGAAGAGAAAAAGAAAAAAGAAAGAAAAAGAAAAGAAAGAAAGAAAGAAGAGAAAAAGAAAAGAAAGAAAGAGAAAAAGAAAAGACAGAAAGAGAAAAGAAAGAGGAAAAATATAGAAGAGAAAAAGAAAGAAAAAGAAAAGAAAGAAGAGAAAAAGAAAGAAAGAAAGAAGAGAAAAAGAAAAGACAGAAAGAGAAAAAGAAAGAAAGAAGAGAAAAAGAAAAGACAGAAAGAGAAAAAGAAAGAAAGAAGAGAAAAAGAAAAGACAGAAAGAGAAAAGAAAGAGGAAAAAGATAGAAGAGAAAAAGAAAAAAAGAAAGAAAAAGAAAAGAAAGAAAGAAAGAAGAGAAAAAGAAAAGAAAGAGAAAAAGAAAAGACAGAAAGAGAAAAGAAAGAGGAAAAAGATAGAAGAGAAAAAGAACAAAAGAACAAAAGAACGAAAGAAAGAAAGAAAGAAAGAAAGAAAGAAAGAAAAAAAGACATTAGGATAGATAGTTGTGGGAAATGATGAACAGAGAAATGGAAAGAGAGAAAAGAAAATGTAGGAACAAACAACAAATAAAAAGAGAGAAAATAAAGAAGAGAGAGAAAGAGATTTATACTGTAATAACACATGAATAATGACAGAGGGGGGAAAAACATTCATCTTAAAAAAGAGAAACTGTTGCTGGAGGTGTCAGACATTCAACATTTAAATAATGCAGACATCTTATCAGGCATTACAGGACGTTACTTTGATGTCTTTACTGTAGATTTGTTTATATTTAGTTCACGTTTGTAGTTTGGGTTTTTGGATTTCACATTTGTGCACTTGGGTTCTTCACTCCATCATCATCGTCTTCATCATTGTCATTGCCAGCAACAACGTTACATTTATCTTTACTATTTGAAATCAAATAATTCAAAAGTTATTATTGCCTTTTTTGGGATTTTGTTTCTGTTCTAAATATGTTCATTTCGCTTCTCATCATCTGTGCATTACTGGGAGTAACAGCGAGAGAATTATTATTATAATATTTATAAATATACAGTATATATTAATTATTATAATAATTGCTATCATGCAAAATTATTTGATTTCTCGATTTCTTAGCATTTAATGAACTATTATTTTCATGTCAAATAAATCAAATGATTGGCAAAAGAAAAAATGTGTCATGTATTATTATGCAACAACCTTGGATGACCATCCGTCCACTTTTTTGGACCTGAACAAAGCGAATAAATATTTGTAGAGCAACCTCTGTATGTGACCTTTAAAGCTGGCAGAAAATACAATGAGCATGAACACATGTGAGGGGAGAAACAAGCCCTGAGTCTTTATTCACATATTACCCACATTAAATATTATGTGACATGAACAAAAACGCCAGTCCAGAGAGTGTTTGTCATGAAAATGTGATCTTCAGGGAAGTAGGTTACACCTGGCCACAGCAGGTGTATAGCAGAGTATACAAATGATTTTTAATGGCGTCTGATCTTTTTTGTTTTTATTTTATACTGTTTTTATAATATTAACTGTATTAATGTTACTATTCATTAATATATATAATTAAACACATTACATTTATTTAATTAATACATTAATAAATGTCATTAGTGCTAATTTTGTTATAAATATTATTGGTTTGAGTGTAACATTTAAAAAAAAATATTGCCTCATTAAGTAGCTTAAATGTAGCTAGCTACTTTTGATAGTAACTTGTAGTGTAGCTAACTGTAGCTTAACTACTTAAAATTATGCATAGCTTGTCAAACTACAGTTTCAAAGTAGCTTCCCCAACTCTGCCCAGATGTGTATGACTTTATTTCTTCTGCTGAACACAAATTAAGATTTTCAGAAGAATATTTCAGCTCTGTAGGTGTAACTTTGAAGCTCCAAAAACTCAGAAAAGCAGCTTGAAAGCAATGCATTTGACTCCAGTGGTTAAATACATGTCTTCAGAAGTGATATGATAGCTGTGAGCAATATTTAAATCCTTTTTTTTTTTTTACTATAAATCTCTACTATCACTTTCACATTCTGAAAGTGAAAGTGGAGATTTATAGTAAAAAAAAAATACTTAAATCTTGATCTGTTTTTTTTACCCAAAGTGATTATATCACTTCAGAAAACAAAAATGTAATCACTGGAGTCTTTCATGCTGCCTTTATGTGCTTTTTTGCACTTGCATTGTATGGACCTACAGAGCTGAAATATTCTTCTGAAAATCTTAATTTGTCTTCTGCAGAAGAAAGAAAGTCAAACACATCTGGGATGGCATGAGAGTGAGTAAATGATGAGAGAATTGTATTTAATTGTAAACTTGACAGCTTCTAAACAGGAAACTGGACAGGATTTTGAGAACAAGACAAGAAGAATCAGAAGCTTACTAACAGTACAGCACAATCACGTTCCATAAACACTGATGTAATATGAAAATATCATTTTCACAAAGCTTAAAATGAACTTTTATTCAATATTTATCTGTTATCTCTGGAATAATACACTCTTCTCATTAATCACAAGTGCGATCAGGTTTGTCCCATACTTTATATTCCCTACTGGCATCTGAATGCAATTTATTCCACCAATATTGTGTGTGCAAAAAGAATAGTATCATTAAATCACAAATACCTTCAGAGAATCAAAGCACTTGACTAAGAAAAGCTTTTCTTCCATTTGACATCATAACAAGTCACTGCAGCTTCTGAGGAACCCTGCTCTCTGGGATCAAATCCTCGGCTCACATCTCGGTTTGGGGGAAATTGGCTGCAGCTGACGTACTGTGCAAGCTGACACTGGGATGGGCGACTTCCTTTTTATTCCTGTTACTCCTCATGGTTATAAGAAAAGTGAATAAAGCAAAATAAACATTAATATACAGTACATAAGTGTCTGTGCAGCCTTACATTTTTAAGCTGCCAACTTGAGGTGTAAAGTTGAGCACACAGTTGATTTGAATGAATATAGCTTGTTAAACTAGCAAAGTGATTTTTTTTTTTTTTACTTGATTTTCTTCAATCAAATTGATCTTAGTTTAGCTCAAACTGAGCACTAAAGTTAATCTTATTGTCTAATCGTTAATTATTCTCACTGACTTGCTGTATTATGGGTCACCCTGTCCTAAAGAAATAATAAATATTGCTGTAAGCAGCAATACCGGGGCCAAGAATACCAACGGCATTTACAGAAGTGTCACTGGACATCAGTGATTATGACTTAATCAAGCTTCAAAGTTCTGTTCACCATTCATTTGCATTGTATGGACCTACAGAGCTGAGATATTCTTTTAAAAATCTTAATTTGTGTTCAGCAGAAAAAATAAAGTCAAACACATCTGCGATGGCATGAGGGTGAATAAATGATGAGAGAATTTTATTTTTGGGTGCACTGTCCCTTTAAGCCACATGAAGAAAAGATTGTGTAGTGTAATTCATAAATAGCACCTGTTACCAAACCTTCACTTTTCTGTTTTCGAGCCTCGGTAGGAACTCTATTTGTTTGTTTGTATTTAAGCTGTATTTAGGCTTACAATAAATACATGTCAACAGGTGTTGTCGCTAGATGGCAGCACGCGCATATTTGGAATATCAGTCCATGCAGTTCTAGTTTTTTTCAGTCGATTTGATACTTTTCTCCAAACTATAATAATGAGTGCTCTCAAAACAATTCACACAGAACAATTCAATTTCACTCCATAATGAAGCTACATATTCTTTCCTGATAATGCATTTATTAAAACTAAATACTAACATCAAAATTATAGATGCGTTCTCTATTAAAAAATACACGATAAAGACCTTTTCCATCGGTTTTCATAAAATGTCTCAAAATTTCTAGATGTTCCTGCTCTTCCTCTGGAAGGATGATGAAGAAGAATACTGTAAAAAAAGAAAAGCAGTCTTGCTACATTGTATGGACCTAAAGGCAGCAGTATAAGCACAGATGGGACAGTAATTGTGGCCATTGATTGACTGGCATTTCTCCCTCTTCTTTTCTGTTGAGATTGAAGTCACTGTAGATCTGCTCACATTAGGCCGAACACTTTCTGTGTCTCAGGGAGACCGTGATTCATAATATGATAAATTAGAGGAACAATCAGATCATTTGAGCCTCTTCTGTGTCTCCTTTACTCTTCCACCGTGCTGTCCTCTCTCTCTGTTCACCATCATTACATTTACATTTATGCATTTGGCAGATGCTTTTATCCAAAGTGACGTACAGTGCACTTATTACAGGGACAATCCCCCCGGAGCAACCTGGAGTTAAGTGCCTTGCTCAAGGACACAATGGTGGTGGCTGTGGGGATCCAACCAGCAACCTTCTGATTACATTATGTGCTTTAGCCCACTACGCCACCACCACTCCTCAGTCTCAATCAGTACACCATATCCATTTGGTCTTTCCTCAACTCTTTCAGTGCAGTGCTCACCTCTATAAACTCTATTTTCTCTTCCTTTACCCACTCTACCGCTTCTCATTTTGCAGCTCTTCTTTGTGTTGTTCTTCCTCTTCTTCTTCATGATTGCTTGTTTGCTCTAAATTTTCATATTTGACCCCTTTTATAGATAGCAAGGTCATGACAGTTGTGTGAAAATGATTTGACAACCTGACGTGCATTTGAGAGAATGACTTTAATTTAGATGTTTGTGTTCACTGTTTTAAAAGCATGAATTTTAGATCAGAGAAATTTGTATGTAGTGTTTCGAGAAAATGAGGAAAATCAAGAAAAATGAACAATCTCTTTAGGACAATTATGAAGTGTTCAGATGGCTGTGTTCATTTTTTTGAGAGGAGTGACCCGAGTTTAGAGAAATGCATAAAATCGATTGAGAAAAACTGTAAGAAAATTGCATGTTCACATGTGTGCAAAACAGTAAGTACAATTGTCTACAATTGCACAATAACTAAATACACGTGTCCTGCTGATCAAGTGATGAGTTGATTCTCAGTGAAATCATCACTCTTCACGACTTCTAAACATTCTTTCATCTTGTGAGCAATCATATGCAAAATGAGCCATTCAATTATCAAAATCTGTCAGACATGCATGTATATTCCATAAATATCAGTGACATGGAATGTTTGTGATGTCTGCTAAATCTCTGGCCAGACCAACATGAGTGACAGGATGTCCTCCTTGTAGTGTTATGTACAAGGAGATACAATTTATTGTTTTTTACAGAACTACCACAGGTTTTTTCATTGTTGCAGAGATTGAGAGACAGGCAGAAATAGTCAGGCAGACAGACAGACAGACAGATAGAATGACTGAATGATAAATAGACAGTCAGAAATGGGCAGTCAGACAGACAGACAGACAGTTAGATAGATAGATAGACAGACAAACAGACAGACAGAAATAGGCATACAGACAGACAGTTAGACAGAAAGAAATAGGCAGACAGACAGAAGATGATAGACAGACAGAAATAGAGAGACAGACAGACAGATAGAATGACTGAATGATAAATAGACAGACAGAAATGGACAGACAGACAGATAGATAGATAGAATGACTGAATGATAAATAGACAGTCAGAAATGGGCAGTCAGACAGACAGACAGACAGTTAGTTAGATAGATAGACAGACAAACAGACAGACAGAAATAGGCATACAGACAGACAGTTAGATAGACAGAAAGAAATAGGCAGACAGACAGAAGATGATAGACAGACAGAAATAGAGAGACAGACAGACAGACAGATAGAATGACTGAATGATAAATAGACAGACAGAAATGGACAGACAGACAGATAGATAGATAGAATGACTGAATGAATGAAAGACAGACAGACAGAAATGGGCAGTCACTCAGACAGACAGACAGAATGATAGATAGACAGACAGAAATAGAGAGACAGACAGACAGAAGATGATAGACAGACAGACAGAATGACTGAATGATAAATAGACAGACAGAAATTGGCAGTCAGACAGACAGACAGATAGATAGATAGACAGATAGAATGACTGAATGATAAATAGACAGACAGACAGACAGATAGACAGACAGACAGAATGACTGGATAATAGACAGACAGAAATGGGCAGTCAGACAGACAGATAGAATGACTGAAGGATAAATAGACAGACAGACAGATAGATAGATAGATAGACAGACAGACAGAATGACTGAATGATAACAGACAGACAGAAATGGGCAGTCAGACAGACAGATAGAATGACTGAATGATAAATAGATAGACAGACTGACAGACAGACAGATAGATAGACAGATAGAATGAAAGACAGACAGACAGACAGAAAAAGACAGACAGACAGATAGAATGACTGAATGATAGATAGATAGACAGACAGAAAGAAATAGACAGACCAATAGATGATAGACAGACAGACTGGAATAGGCAGACAGACACATAGTTGATAGACAGATAGAATGATTGAATGATAGATAGACAAACAGACAGACAGACAGATGGAAATAGGCAGACAGACAGAAGATGATAGACAGAATGATAGATAGACAGACAGAAATAGAGAGACAGACAGACAGATATATGATAGACAGACAGACAGATAGAATGACTGAATGATAGATAGACAGACAAAAATGGGCAGTCAGACAGACATATAGATAGATAGATTGACAGATAGATTGACAGACAGATAGACAGACAGACAGATAGACAGACAGACAGACAGATAGATAGATAGAAGGACAAAGACAGAAATAGACAGATTGATGACAGAGTGATAGATAGGCAGACAGACAGATGATAGACAGACAGACAGAAACAGGCAGACAGACAGATGAATGATCGATAGACAGACAGAAATTGAGAGACAGACAGAAATAGACGGACAGACAGATAGATGATAGACAGACAGACAGATAGAATGACTGAATAATAGACAGACAGACAGAAATAGTCAGACAGATAGATGACAGACAGGCAGTCAGATAGAAAGACAGACAGACAGACTGTTCTTTCTCTTACGTAATTTAATTGCAGAATATCCATTTGGATGTATGCGATATGTATGTATACAACATAACGCGTCCGAGCGCGAGCAGGAATCCATATGAACAGTGCTTAACCTAACCCTTCTCTTCTGGACCATTCTGAGCGTTCTTGAATTGCGATTGGCCACAGAAGTGTTCGGTGCCGGACGCCTGAATCTGGATCGGGATGTCATTGGCGAACAGGACGTCAGTCAGCTCCGAGCCCCTTCACTTGCTCTTCCAATTTACGCATCCTACTACGGAGAAGGCCTGACTCATGAATATTAATTAGGTTTCACGACTGGACGCTCCACAAAGGTTACCAGGAAACGTCAGCGCGACCTGCTTAATATTCATGAAGGTAGCCTTTGCGGTAGTGGAATGCGTAATGACGCGTTGTTAGGTTGTCAATGGCTCAGAATGAAGGTGGATACTGTTGCAGCTGTGATGATGATGGGTTACCACTGCAGGTGAACATGAAAACATCGTTACTTGGCGATGCGAGAGGAGAGTTTGCGCATCGTCGCCTCGGACAGAAGTGAGTATTGCGCTCTTTCCGTTAATGTACATTTATGTCAATGCGCTTGTTTTTTTACGCATGTTGGTTGATGGATATTGGATGTGTTGGGCTTTTACAGTGTTGCCGTTTAAGATGAGAACACACACACACACACACACACACACACACACACACACACACACACACACACACACACACACACCTCCTGCATTCCCTGCCCACACACAAACACACGCTAGGAGACAATCGACAGGTCACCTGTTATCAGTTGTTATTTTACGCGTTTAAGACATGTAGTCTTGGTTATGTAAATGGTCTTCATATTGGCCTGGCACTCTGTATAAATCGTGATATTTTTATTTTTAATTTATTATTTTTTAATAGTGTGGGCTTTCAGTCATTTCTTGATACTGCGATACCTTGGCTATGCTTGGGTGGATATAAGATGCTTAAAATAATGGGAGAACTTTCATCCACCTACGAGTATTTCCAGCGCGCGCGCGCACACACACACACTTATGCACACACACATACCGCACAGCGCAACATATCAAATGCAGACATGCGCGCCCCCTTTTTATGCACAATGCACAAACACATACAAGGCGCTTTCGGTGTCACAGCATGACCCGCGCAGCGCACATGGAATAACGATAAAAGCAATCGGTCACTGCCCACATATGACGGGCAGATGGATACCTGTCGCACATCCGAGGTGCTCATATGTGTTTTCAACATGCTACATCACTGACTTTTGGCTTTGGAGAGAATTCTAAGACCACCTGTTTGTTGACCTTTTTTGTTTCCACAAAACTATTGGGGAAAAAATCATAACGATCAGTCTTGAACCTGTTGCCCTTGTTTACCTTAACCAAGCCATGCCAATCCTACACACAGACCTATCCTAAGTGTAATGGCCCCTATAGACGCCTTTTGACGCGCAGCATGCATAAGATGGATTTGCATGTGAAATATGCATTATAGTGAGGCATAATAAGGGATGTCTTGCATAAGAACTCTGTCTGACCCCTTCTCTGCTCTTCCTCCTCAGGTGAGTGTGAATGTGTCAGTGTGTGTGTGTCCTTGTGGATTATGAGACGAGCATTGTGACCAACCGGGAGCAGATTTTTTGCTGCAATGACCCGTTTAAGCACAGATTTCTGTCCAGTCCTCTGGCCTTCCTCGCCTCTCAATCTAGACATGCACCATCTCGCCATCTTTTGACTTCATGAAGATTCCTGACATCGGTAATGTGATGAATAAATTTGAGGTCCTTGGGATTGTAGGAGAGGGTGAGTGCTGCTTTTGTTTATGTTTGGCAAATGGGAAAGGGGTTTAATGTATTCCATGGGGGAACTGATTTTGAATGATAACTCACAAACTTTCAAAGACAGATCTACTATGAGCTACGAGGTTGCTAATCGATTATATGTATATGACGTTACAGTGCTGCATTTACAAT
Organism: Moxostoma hubbsi; assembly: GCA_032164185.1. Classification (NCBI taxonomy): domain Eukaryota; kingdom Metazoa; phylum Chordata; class Actinopteri; order Cypriniformes; family Catostomidae; genus Moxostoma; species Moxostoma hubbsi. The sequence continues at coordinate 21,241,478 of JAVLUX010000186.1, forward strand.
GGAAGTGAATGGGGCCAATTTTTGAAGGGTTTAAAGCCTGAAATGTGAAGCTTATAATTTTATAAAAGCACTTTTCATTCTTTTCTTAAAACTGGTGTATTATTCCAGCTGTAAAGTTGTTTAAATGTATATTTTTACCATAGCTTTAGGGTTTTAGTGTTTACGGTGTTACGTCGTCATTAGACTTGGGATCGATGCTTTTTCACGCATCGATAATCGGAAGATTTTCCTGATTATTATTGATATATACTGTGTTTTTTTCAGATATTAATAGGGCTGCTCGTTGCTCAATAGTCTTTGTCTCTTCAGACATATTTCTCAACACAACTTGAATGAAATGTGAGCGGCAGGGTTAATTAAAGAGGGTTGCACACCAGACTCATCTGGCAGACGACATGGCTTAGTTTTAAAATTCAAAACAATTATTTATTTTCTACAAAGGTACGGACACACCGCCAAAGCTCAGCGTCAGCTTTCTGAAGTACCACGGAGCATAACCCGCATCATTTTCCATTAAATTCGACCCAAATCAATATCAAAGGACATCGATTATTTACTCTAGCATGACTGGATGAACTATTGTGAATATGTATCTTTCATAGAGTCTATTTTCAGTTACAAGTATGTTGTTTTTGGTTTGGCAGCCTGAATTAAGAAATTGCATTATAAACCGCCATTTCTAATCCTTCGGTTTGCGCAATTTCACCAGTTTCACAAACCTGCAGCAAACTCGAACGTCACATTGTTCATTCTTGAAAAAGCACAAAAACCTTCGTAACTTTGGACTACCATCTCCTGCACCGCTTCAGCTGGTCCTGTCTGTGTGGTGTGGGTGTGTGTGAGAGAGAGAGAGAGAGAGAGAGAGAGAGAGATATGATTATATCACCCTCTTGTGGTCTCCCAACGCTATTACACCAGACTTCAATTGAGGCCAACTGAGACAATTGGAAAGCTCAGTAATTGGGCTTTAAATTTTGGCTAATTTAAAAATATAGATGCATCCAAAAATATATCGATGAAATAATGTGGCGATCAATAATCGATATATCGATATTTAATGACATCCCTAGTCGTCATGTTGTAAAATTGGAAATATCTTTACATTGAAGGGTAAGTAAACGATTTGACCCATTAACTTCCATTGTAAGTACCCCACTGTAACCTCAATTTGTGCTTTTTTTAAAGAAAAGGAAAGACGAGTCGAAAAAGATTTTTGTGGTAATCAAAATTTTGTCAAGAATTATTTCGATTAAACTTAACTTGTATCGAACGCAAATTATTCCTTTAAAAGTGGAATTTCTGGGGGAAAAACTACACAACCCATAATCCTGAAGAGAACTGATCCACCAATCAGAGGATCACGGCAAACAAAGTGCACCAAAAGAGCTCTGCAGCAATCGAGTCTGTCTTCATACACTCATAAACTACTTTTGTCTTTGCAAATCTTTGAATATTTTGCAATGACATCAAAATATATAGATACTATACTCTTATAATCAATAACTTAAAATCAATAGTTCTATATTTTTCCTTTGTTTTTAATTTGATTACATGATTTGAAATGCTCCATGGGATTGTAGTTCATTCCCTCATAAAATCATTTTTTGTCGGATTTTGAAATACTTTTTTTGATTCACATCAAAGTTTATAATGTTGCGATTTACCGCAGAGCTGGTTGTTTTGGTTCATGGCCAGGGCTGGACTGGACTGGTAATCTGGCATACTGGGCATTTTCCCGGTGGGCCGACCCACTTTGGGGCCGACCAGGGGCAGACTGTCCATCGGGAGAACTGAGCGGGCCGAATGTGATCACCCCCCACCCCCCGTCGACAAGTTTTGGGCCAGTTACCATGTAAAATCCCGGGCCGATCTCTCTTCCCAGTCCAGCCCTGTTCATGACTTACAACTATTTTATGAAGGATTTTTTTTTTAAATCCCCACGGAAAATAATTATGTGAAAAACACTTTCAGGTGGCTGAAAAAGTGGGCAGGCACAGTTCCCCTCTATAATGCATTTAGTGTCCACACTCAACATGTTATTACAGATTTTTTGAGCATTCATAGTCAATATCTGCTTAAAGGGATAGGTGAGTAAATGATGACAGAATATACATTTTTGGATTAAATATCCCTTTAAGATTCGTTCATGGTGTCATTGCTGTTATGACTGCTACATGTCTATGTCACAGATGGCTTCTCGTATAATTTGGGCATAAATTCAAGGATTTTTCTTTCTTCCCAAAGGAGCCTATGGGGTGGTCCTGAAATGCAGACACAAGGTAAGACATGTTTTTATTGATAACTGTTGATCAACATGTTAAAGCTGAAGTGTGTGATTTCTGCAGAGAGCAATTGCCCGTCTGTCGAACAAACAAATAGTCCCGTCCCCAACTGACACCACTGGTTGAGTCAGTGTTGTAATGTCCGGCTGGATCGGGTGCTCAAAACAAAGAGGAATATTTGTAGCACCACAATTTTTACAGTTTTTCAGAAAGTTAACCTACAGCTTACATATAGTTGTCACTACATATTACGCTGGGATAGAAGAAAGTATTTAACACAAAAGCTTTACATTATTTGTGGGGCTAGTTTCTCATTTTACCTGCAACTGCCTAACAGGCTTAACGTTTAAGGGCCGTGTGACTTTGACTTTCTTGGAAGTGTTGCACAACATGTTAAAATTCTTGAACTCCTCATACAGTACATTTGTTGAGATATTTCTTTTAGAAATATATTTTCAATTGTAACATGGCATGGTTCCCTAGCAACTGGTTCTTTTAAAACTGTGGGCTTCTCCAGATGCATTTGCTTGTGTGGCCTAGTTGGCAGATTTGCTTCACTGTTTGGGAGGCTTTTTCAGACAGTCGAACATTGCTAGACTTACTCACAATAAGGTAAATATAGACATGTTTTCATCCGATAGCAATTGCTTTCTTTGAAAGAGTTGCAGGGCATTTTGTGTCATACATTATGCAGTGATTTCTTTGCTCCTAGTCCTTGGTCGGGATTCACCAATACCACTTTTTCTCTTCCGATTCCGATATCGGAAATCTCAGTATCGGCCGATCCCGATCCGATACCAGTGTTGTTTTTATGCATAATCAGTTTGGAATATCTTTACATTATTGTGTGGAACTAATTGGGAGTACTCATTAATATGTAAAGAAACACAAACCTCTTACACTACACATTATTTCAATATAAATGTATCGCTTAATAAGAAACACTTTATTATTAACTAGTAAACTGGATAATGTAGCAGCAAAATTAACAGTAATTCAAGTCTTCCATGGAAAAGTTAGTTTTTTTTTTGTTTTTTTTTTGTTTTTTTTTTGTGCAAAATGTGTATCTTGTATCTGGACTTTTAAGGATTCAGATCTCTTTTTTTGTTCAATTTAGTTGTAAGACACCAGCTCAATTTTCATTTTTTGTATTTTGTAAACAAATAATAATATATTATAATAGTAATATATAGTAATATAGCTCAATCGTGCACCTTTAACGTTTAAACCCTCACGCTTTTATTTTGACATTCTGAACTCTCCAGGACGTCCTGTATGTGTCTGTTTGTGGGCTAGTTCACAGTAGTTTAACTCGCTTCTTATTCAAATTCTGGTCAAATGCACCTCCGGTGCCATTCTAAATGTATATTATAAGTGAACAGAACTATTGAGAATCTACATCGGAGTTGTTGTTCACGGGTAGCGCTCAAATGTTGCGCACCGCGTGAAGGCTAAAAATAGCCGCGAGTGTGTGTGTGTAAACAGAGCAGCACCATACACTAACACGCTGGAGCTGTGTGTGCATGTTTACTTATTAAACAGCTTTTTATGATTCACAGATCAATCGCACGTCTTCAAGTGGCTTTGAATAAAATGCACGAGACATATGAACTACTTTACTGGTTTTAATGGTTCTTTTATGTCATTATTTTGAGCTTGACAGTAACGAACATGACTAACACACAGTATCAGATTTGGATCGGGCTCGTTGGACCGATTCCACATCCAAACCCGTCTAAAAGCTTCAGTATCGGAGTCAGTGCATCCATAGTCCTTGGATTATATATATACTTAATATATGTCCTTCCAAAGTACTGTATTTAGCCCATTGATGTGTTTTGCAAGGCTGGTTACTGACACAGATTTCCCAGTTCGATTTGAATCCGATTCACAAGCTCTTGATTTGATTTTGATATTGATTCATATAGTTATATTTCAGTTATAATGTCCCTTTTGCTTACATATGAAAGTAATTCTCTACTAGCTATAAATTATACAGGGGACCTTCTAACTAGCTACATTATGAAAATATCAATTGTACTTATATTTTATTAGTTTTTCATCATTTTGGTCACATTTGAGCTTTTTAAAAATGAACAAATTCATGAATTCAATCAATAAATATGATAATATATTGCCTATGTTAAAGTTTTATTGTTTAATTGCATAATTTGTACTATTTACAAGTATTTACAATTTGTTGAACATGTGATAAAAACCGGTACTGTCTCTTTAAGAAAAATGACTTTATCTCATCCCTCCTTTGCATGTTTAGAATCAAATGTTTATTTATTTTGTATTTTTTTATCAACAACTGACTGTAAAGAACAGAAAGGGTATTAAAAGTGGCATTATTCAATGATAAATGGGGTGCGTGTTAGAGGTCAACCAATAGTGCATTTTACCGATTGCTAGGGTGGTGGAAAAGGCAGATAACCGATTAATCGGATGAAAGTTTTTAAATTAGATTTAAATAATGTTAAAAATTACTATACTATAATGGGCACAGACAGAGAGGCTAATGAGTCCAAAATGTATAAAATCCCAGATTCGGTTTATTGTTCAATCAAAATCACAAATTGTAGCTTAATGTAAGACATTTAACTGTAAACAAGCCCAAAATACATAAGGGACTCTTATTTTGAAATGACGAAGACAAGTCTCCTTTAAAATGCGTGAAAATGTAATTCCTTTAAAGTGTTCAGCAGATAAAGAGTTTGTGTAAATATTTCACCAAATGAAGTTTAATGAGAAAAAGGTTTTTTCGCAAGATATGAAGTTGGAGGCACAATGTATGTGCTGATAGGACATGTTTCCATATAAGAGCATTTTTCTTTGCATGACCTCGCTTCAATTTAGATGACTTGATTATCGAATCAAAATAGCACCGGCCACAGAGGAACACGGAGGAATAATTACTAAAAATATCAGATAACCGATAGTTCCAAAAAGCAACTATCGGCACCGATTAATCGGTGAAACCGATATATTGGTCTATCTCGTCTTTAGACACACAGAGTCAAACCAAACTTTTATTCTCAACACTGCTGAGTGAAATTAAACATTTACCAGCCATTTGCCAAATATATACATTTAAGTATGCAAAATATGCAAATGCCAGTGATTTCCTCTCATTGTAGTAGAGGGTTACGCATAGATCTTGGAATGTAAGAATTGATATCGAGATCGTTCAAATGAAGATTGCGATGCATCGGAAAACCGATATTTTTACCCACCCCTACAGTGCTTTGTGCATTACTCAAAATACTTTGGATCTTAAATGAAACAATGGCACAGAGTGCATATGCAAGGTATTTAGAGGGTAATTTAGAGGGTTTAGACATGATCCCTCCCCTTTTATATATCCCACATTTATGTAAATCTAAGTCAGAGCACTGCATAATCAGACTGCTGATTAGATAATGTTCCACGCTGATGCCTGTAGTAGTTTTATCGAAAAATAAAGACGAATTCAATTTAGATAGAAATGTTAAATAGCTACTTGTGAATGTCTTTTTCATTATTAAATCTATCTGCTTGTTAAGGGTATTTTTATAGTGCCCGTTCTATGTGTCCTTGATGCTGTTGGTATTTGAGTCATGCTTGCATGCCCAGGATGTGTCTTCACGCTTGGGCAGGCAGCAGCAGTGTGGCCTGGCTAAATGATGAATGACAGTACAGTGCAACTGAATTGTTAGGACTCGTTACACTTTAGATATCACTGACCTCGACGCGTACACACCTCAGAGTTAACAGTGATACCATCAACAATATTCATGTTCTTATCTGTAACTATAACTGTAAGCACATATATCTTTCCAGAAACCGCTTTAGAGGAAGTTGAAAATGTTTGTTTGTTTAATTCATACTCATTGCTATACCCTCATCTCATCAGCTTTTGAACAAACCTTTTTGGTGAACGAATTCAGAAGACTCGAATCACGAGATAAAAATCATCTTGAGATTATACACTCCACTATGTGAAGACCGAGCTAAATTTGACATTTATTGCAGTAAGGTTTGATCAATTTCCTGTCATTTTTGTTAATAAATGGAGAACAAAAAAGGATTGATTAGGACAGAAGGAACATATTGCCAATAAATAGACAGCAATGATAGTATATGATTTGTCTATATTCTTCAAGTAGTTTAGGTTAGTTTTTATAAATGTATAAGTGATTATTATAGTAAATGACAATATTTTGATGAGCTGGCTAGCTTGAATGACATTAAACCCTCCTATGGTATTGAAAAATGGCACCTCCCTTTGGTATTCGTGGTCATTTTTAACCAGAAAGGTCAGATATGCAACCCATTTATGATGATGATCCAATTCTACTTCCTTGAAGAACAATACAATTACTTTCTTTTGTGATTTTATGCTATTTTGATCTTATTTACATGTAAATGTCTAAATTTTACCATTAATTTGCATGTACAAATGTTGCAAAATTTTGAGAAAAAAAATAATGTAAAAAATAAAATTCAGGACCTACACTTCTATAAGTTGAAACATGAAGAAAATATGAGAATGTGACTTAAATTGGAGGCAGATTTCTGCCATCTGGTGAATAAAATGTAAATAACATGACTTTAAAACCATGTCATGCCAGTTACAGCCAGTAGATGACCGTAGTCACATACTGTGTAGTCTGATGACGTATTGTAAAATAATTTTATATTTTATCACAAGATATGCATTTGGATATATATTTAGACATTATCAAACTATTATTTGTCAAAGTTTAGCATTTAAAAATGTATTTGAAATGTCAGTTTTTGCATTTAATGCCATTATGATTGCAGTCAAACCTGACCATGGTGTTACAAAGACACAGAATAAGCTTTTTTCTACCAAAAATGTATTTTAAACATAAAAATGTAACAACTCAAAGTAAATGCATAATAATGTCAAGGAAATGAACATCAAGAAACTTGAAAACTACAGAATAAACATTTTGCCATTTCAAACTTTCTATAGTAAACATTTATTTTGCAAGCATAAATGTAAAAAAAGACATGTGTTATAGTCTCACCAGTTCATTTTTATGTGCGTGTGAGTGGGTGTGTATGTTTTGCACTGAGGATGTTTTAGAGTCTCACCCTGTAATTTCTGCCTGTTTTATTTCTGCATTGTGGCAGATTTATACAGATTAAAAAAGGCCTGTTTTTTTATCTTAATAACGAAAGTCTCACTTTTATCTATTAATTTTTTTGGTATGTTCAGATGCCAAATGGAGGAAAAGTGACAAAGTCTTTTACTGCTCAGATAAAAGAAACCATTTTTATTAAATGAGGAAAATGTAATTCAGTCAAAAAGGACGAATACCATAGGAAGGCTAAAAAACAAAACACTAAAACAAACCTTTAAATGCAACAATGTCATACATTAAAATCACACATCTTATAGTTTCAATGAGGGCTGTATGATATCATATGGAACTGCCACTTAATCAAAGGTCCCTTTTTAAATATAATGTTTATTAGACATTTTTAGACATTCTAAATAATCAACTTGTTTTGAAATAGCCGAGCGTCGGTGCTGGAAATGTAGGAAGTTATTCAAATTTCATGCACAATTACGTTGTTCCGCAGTATCCCATGAATCATTGTTACGATAATGGGAAATATAAATTCAGCAGGAGGTTTACTCCTCAGTGTGTGCCAAAACAGAAAACTGGGCTTGTGCTTTTAGTAATTGGTCAGTCAGCGTTTTCTCTCCTTCTATAAATGCATTGAAAATTGCATCTGAAAGCAAGAATGACATTCTTGTTTCGCTTTCACACATCATTTCTTTGCAACTGAAATATGCCTGTAAACTGTTTACAGACATTTAGAGCAGCATTAGTTAGGGGAGCACACATCAGAATAGCACTAGACTTGCACTGGAAAACAGTAGCCTATGTTTAAATAAGACCATGTTACTTCATTATGAAACTAGATTTAATTTGATTGCAAATTTAGGTGTTATATAGAGTTGTCTGATGCTTTTAAATTATTTTGAACATGTATGAATAAAATCAAAGTGAAATTAAGTGTAGTTCTGACGTAGCTATTCCCTATAGAATAGAATAGAATTGTGTCCACGTCCAGACTAATCCGTTTTAGTTTGAAAACGCATTGATCTTTATCCATTGAACAGTGATTTCCTCCTCCAAAAATGTTGTCTTGAATTATTCAATACATTTAATACTTACAATACAGCCCACATCCCATATTTATCATTCATATTTACATTTATTAATTTAGCGGATACTTTTATATAAAGCAACTTACAACTCAATATAATACAAGATGAAGCAATGAATGTGTGGAGAACACAAAGCAAGTACATACCAATTTTCCAAAAGTATATACAGGATACAGGGTACAATCCTTCCCATATACACAACCCATTTGTGCATTTATACATGCAACCCATGGTCTTAAAGGAATATTCTGGGTTCAGTATAAGTTAAGATAAGCATTTGCGGCATGATGTTGATTAAAAAATATTATATTTTTACTCTTCCTTCCTTTCTTAAAAAATAAAATAAAAAATAGCTTGAGGCATTTACAATGGAAGTGAATGGGGCCAAAGTAGAGGTAGACTGATGTGCCGTTTTTTCCGATTAATCAGTGTTAAGCCGATATATCGTTTTTCCGATTAATCCACATCAAACTGATATATATATTTTTCCGATTAATCCGCGTTAAGCCGATATATCGTTTTTCTGATTAATCAGTGTCAAGTCGATATACATGTTTTTTTCCGTTTAATCCGTGTCAAGCCGATATATCTTTTTTTCCGATTAATCAGTGTCAAGCCAATATATATATATATTTTTTTTCCGTTTAATCCATGTCAAGCCGATATATCGTTTTTTTCGATTGATCGGTGTTGATAGTTGCTTTATGGAACTATAGGTTATCGGCAAAAATCTATGCGATAGTTGCCGATAGTTTTTTTTATATTCCTCCGTGTTCCTTTTGAAAATTACAGTTTTTAAATTGAAGTGCGCATGCAAAGAAAAAACTGACTATATGGAAATGGCCCTCATCACCATTTACTTCATACCGTATATTGTGAACAACAATAATAATATATAGACTATAAAAAGGTTAATTTGGTAAATGTTTAAAATAGAGATTTGTAACCGAACCAAGTCTCCGTCATTTCAAAATAAGAATCCCCAGTGTGTTTCAGGCTTGTTTAAGTGTTAAAAGTTTCAATTTTCTTTATTTCTGATATTATTGGTTAAAAAAATCCGACCCGCACCCAAGACTGAGTGGGCCGACCCTACACGGCCCGAATAATACCGTCAGATTTGAAGTCCGAACCTGACCCAAAATCGCTTACTATCTAATTTCTTCTCCTAGCACGTACTGTTTCAATAGGCTGTATTTTATGTAAGTATATAGGCAACATTTGTAACAGTATTGAAACAGTAAACATACAGTTTTAACAAGGCATGGCAGCCCCCTTAGTACACTAGAGCAGAAGGGTGAAAAAAGCATTGTCTTAATGTTTATTTGCTAAAGCTTCGTTTGGTGCAGAACAATCTGGAATAATATGAAACAATGCAACAGTCCCCTTTATGCAGCCTGAACTTGAATCTTTGTGACAACTGTGCTAAGAAAAATCTAGATGCAGAGCAAAGAATGAAACAGAGCGCACGTGTCAAATTCTTTTCAACTTGACACAGCGTTTAAAACGTGCCGGTCCAAAGCGAGACGTGGTGCAAATGTCACAGACAATGGCCCAGCATGTGTTTAAACAGAACGCAAATACGTGCGCAAATTCACGTTTGGTATGAACAGCCCCTAACTCGTCCGTTCACTCATGTCGTGGAGTGAGAGTGCATGTGCAAAACAAGTTCAGTGCCTGTTTATTTTTCATTGATTACAAACCCGAACCCGAAGTCCTACTTGGAAAAATGGACCCAAACCCGGCCCAAAACCCAGCGGGTTCTTTGGTCCTGTCTGGGTCGGGTTGCAAACCTCTAATTCATACTCACTTATATTTTATTTGTTTACCATTATTACTGTGTGTGAAACAAGATACATTCATTATGTTTTGTTGGACACAGTACCACCAAACCTTAAAAAAAGCTCTTGATTCAGACTATTGGCTCTGGCTTCTTTATTGTTTCTCTCAAGTCTGCCCAAGTGATGTTATCTCAGAGAGAAGAAGCCATGAAAGGCCCATTGTGTGTGTCCAAACAGCAAGACCTGCTGTTCAGTCAGCTTGGACATTTTTTTGTGTATCTTGTGTGTCATATTGTTTATTTGTATCGCAATATTCTATAGGTCAGTGGTTTGGTCAACGAGTTTGAAAGTCAGCTTGAGGGTGACTAAATGATGAGAGAATTGTCATTTCTTGGTGAACTATTCTCGAGATATTTAATTGCTGTTGGTGGGGCCAAGTAGTCCTTAGTCTGGTCCTTTAGTATCTCCATACTTTGTTTGCAAGCTTGCTTCATTAAAATGAGTGAGAAAAACATCAGATGTTTGAAGCTGGTGGCAGCAGTGTGCAATCACACCCACACTGATTAGCATTTAAACATCTCATTTGATAAGGATGCTTTATATACTCTCTTTAGATGTACGCAGATATGCAAGGCCTGTGTGGTCCTTTAAGTGACGGGGATCATCTGAATTTAAAAGCCTGTTCCCTTTGGTTGGGAGGAATATTTATTTTTTATAGCGTATCAGCCGAATTGAGGGCAGAGGAAGAGGGGACGTGAATGTGCATTAACATTAAATAGGTCACCTTGAGTGGGAACGCCGCTGTTGGAGGGCCATGTTGAGATGACTGTGCAAGGCAACCGTGGATGAGATTGTGTGTGACAGAAATGTCAAGATGTAGAGATGGGTCGTGTTTCATTAGGAAAGATAACATTTTGGTTGTGAAGCTGGATAGCAGGATCATTCATTCAAGTGTGCTGCTTTGATTCTGTTCACAGCTTAGATAATAAAACATGCCGATATATCGCTTTTTCCGATTAATCGCTGTCAAGCCGATATATCGCTTTTTTCTGATTAATCGGTGTCGAGCCTAGTGTTGTCAAAAATATCGATATTTCGATAAATATCGATACTGAAATATCTGAACGGTACCAATATTAATTTCCCAAAGTATCGATACCCCGATAGGCTACTAGCCGAGCTGTCACTTTCACTTCTCTCCAAAGGCGCGTTGACAAACACCACACGCGCACTCGCACTCGTCTCATTCACTAGCAAAAGTGAAGTGAAAGGAAAGATGGCGAGTCCGGCGCCGACGCGACTGCCTTTGGTCGATAAAGAACACAGCAGGAGTGCTATCTGGAAATATTTTGGATATGAAGCAAATGAACATATAGCAAAGCACCTGAAAGACCGACACCCGGATCTATATAAAGAATTTCGAGAGGTTGGTAACTCTTCTCATTTGAACATTTCTGAAACATTAACCAAGATGGCCCATTATTGCTGTTGATATGAGAGAGTGTGTTGTCTGTATTGTTAAAAGCACTATATAAATATAGGTGACTTGACTTCATGTCGATCCAGTGAGCATTGTTTTCGCATGTGATGCACGCACGTTTGCGTTTAAATCTGTTCATCAAATAACGTTAATGTATTAACCAGCATTTATGACCGATGAGCAATGCATTTGTTATAGTATATTTTAATCTTTGATAACAGTAGGTAATAAAAATACAACGGCTCATGTTAGCTCTGGTCCAATGAAAAAAATATTAACAGATAGAACTTTGGATTTTAATTAGTACATGTATTAGTAAATGTTAGTTTAAATAAACTTTTTACTAAGATTAATAAATGTTTTGGAAGTATTTTTCATTAATTATTCATGTTAACAATTAAATATCTATTACCATTAATCTAAGTTCTTAGATTAGTTAGTTCAGTACATTTTAAAAGTGTGGTCTAAAAAGAAAAAGAAAAGTGTTTATTATTTGATTTTACTTGGAAATACAAAAGATTGCACTTTTTTTTTTTACTTGCACTTTATTGGTTTTTGAATGTATGGCAATCTGAGAGGCCTTTGAACAAGTGCACTACCTCAGGACATTTTTGTTATAATATACCTCATTTGTCATGTTCTAGACTTGTTATTTTTAGCTTTAAATAAAAAAAATACCCCCTTAATATTGTGGCAGTTTTTTTTCTCCGTGGTATCGAAAATGGTATCGAATATCGATATTTTTCAAGGTATCGTGTCGAAGTTAGAAATTCTAGTATCGTGACAACACTAGTCGAGCCGATATATCGCTTTTTCCGATTAATCCGTGTCAAGCCGATATATCGCTTTTTTCCGATCAATCCGTGTCGAGCCGATATATCCCTTTTTTCCGATCAATCCGTGTCGAGCCGATATATCCCTTTTTTCTGTTTAATCGGTGTCGAGCCGATATATCGCTTTTTTCCGATTAAACGGTGTCGAGCCGATATATCGCTTTTTCTGATTTATCGGGTCAAGCCGATATATATTTTTTTCCGATTATTTGTGTCGAGCCGATATATAGTTTTTCCCGATTAATCGGTGTCGAGCCGATATATCGATAAATAGGTCACCTTGAGTGGGAACGTCGCTGTTGGAGGGCCATGTTGAGATGACTGTGCAAGGCAACCGTGGATGAGATTGTGTGACAGAAATGTCAAGATGTAGAGATGGGTCGTGTTTCATTAGGAAAGATAACATTTTGGTTGTGAAGCTGGATAGCAGGATCATTCATTCAAGTGTGCTGCTTTGATTCTGTTCACAGCTTAGATAATCAAACATGACAATGGATTCATCATTTACTCAACCTCATTTTGTCCTAAACCCACATGCTTTTATTAATATATAAAAGGGGGATTTTTCAAGAAAGCTATTTTCCTTACAACAACAGGCTTTCAAGTAGAGGTAGACCGATATATCGGTTTTACCGATTAATCGGTGCCGATAGTTGCGACAGTTATCAGCAAAAAACCTCTGCTTGTAGTTGCTGATAGTTTTTGTTGTTGTTGTTGCAATTCCTGATCAATTAACCTCATTGGTTATATACAGGGTGAATATATACAGCTATAAAAAGCTTAATTTGGTAAATACTTAAGTTGTAACAGAGCCAAATCCCCGGTGTATTTCAGGCTTGTTTGTAGTTAAGTCCAGCATTATCAAATCGTTATTGGTATTTTAGTTGCACACTAAACTGCTTTTGGGATTTAATTCATTATTGACTTTTGGTGCCTTAATGTCTGTGCCCTTCATAGTAAGGAAAGACTAAGAAATGTTAATTTACTTAATTAAAATTAAAGCAACACATTTCTAGAACATTTAGTCACAACTTGATTTAATTGCATTTAAATTTGTAAAATCGAAGTTTACTTAAACCATTTGAGTACATGAATACTTTTTTGTCTTGTTAATACAGCATTGCTGAAACTAATCAGGGGGTTTATATTTCCCATCATGCTTTGTTTTGCTAACTTGATCTTGAGCTAACGATGAGGACAGTTAGAGATGTTGCACATGAAACTAAATGCTCGCTTCGTTGAACAAATGCTGTGCTAATCATAACATAGTCACTACACTCTGTAGTGCTTCCAACCAGCATGTACTTAGCATGCTAACATTCAATTTAACTCATTAGTACATAAAGAAATAAAAGAGTTTAATTTAGTTGGGTTTAACCAATTTAAATAGGTTCTCTCTACTTGTTGAAATTACATTGCAATTTTGGTCACTTTTCATTTTGGGGATCAGAAATTAGACCGTAATTATTGGCAAAAAATTGGACTTGTAAGGGACTAGTTAAGGATTTGTTTAAAATGATAAGGTATTTATTAAGCCTTTGTTCACTGCTTTCCTACCCTTGTCTAATAGCCTCTTTACATTCGTTTTCTTCCTAGCAATTAACTTATTAGCTAAAAACAAAAGATACCAATAGCTAGTTCCTTTATAGGTTCTTATTACACTGTGTGAATGTGTATATGATAAGTATAAAATAAATGTAGAAGGCAGAGACTTTTGTTGCTTAATGCAAATAGCAACACAAAGAATCTTCTTTGCACTAAGTGTAAATGGTGTTAGATGCTATTTGCACCCCTAATTAAATATTACCATACAGTATAGGGGGCATCAACATGTTTATTGTGTTTATTTAGAGTCCCACAGACACACCACACCAACCCCTAAACATAAACCTAAACCTAAACCTCCCAGCTTTGTTAAAGTACTATATGCATTCTACATGTATTGTATACTTATAAGCCACACATTCACACAGAGTGCTATTGATATGTTTTGTTTTTTGCTAATAAATTAATTATGACGAAAGCACATGTAAAGGGGCTATGAAGCAAGAATAAGAAATTTGCCAATAAAGGCTTAATAAATACTTTATAATGCCAAACTAGTCTATAACTAGTCACATACAAGTGTAATTATTAGCCATGAATTACTGTCTAGTTTATGATACCTAAAATAAAGTGTTACCATAATTGTAAGTTTTTAATTTAAACTCATTTCAAACATGTGGAACCACTGTTTATATATATATATATATATATATATATATATATATATATATATATATATATATATATATATATGAGGGTCATTTTACATTTTAGGTGAACAATTTCTTTAAAACATGCATTTTTTTTATGCATGGAAAAGACCAGGATTATAAAGACAATGATTGAAACAAGTCATCGAAATATCTGTGGGACAAACAGATTAAAGGGGCAGATTTGCAAACACAAATTATATTGTGTGCCGCAATAATTAATTAATCGTGTGTGTGTGTGTGTGTGTGTGTGTGTGTGTGTGTGGAACCAGGCTTAATCTTCTTCCAGCAAACGGGCCCATGTTGTTATAAATGAAAAAGTGTTTGTTTCTGTCACCCGAGTGCTTATTTCAAGAGCAGAAATGGTGCTTTAAATCCAGCGGCAGGCCTAACTGGTCATAAATTGAAAACATGATGAAGGCCTAAGATGGATCCTAATGATCCTTTTAAAGGATATTATTTAGCACTTCCACGCGCCTGTGTCATTGTGTGGCTCTCAAGGCTAAGCTGCCGCGCCATGTGTCTAATGTAAACACGTCTGTGTTATTAATAGAACAACGGATGTGTAGTCGATGGAACACAATCAATTTGTGGGACACTCTGGTTCCATTGTATGGATCTTTTAAAGACAACATGCAATGCTTTATACTCTATTGCCAACTTGTCTTATATAATCATTCACGAAGGTCAAATAATTTTGCATTTGTGCCAATAAAAGCATGCTGAATCCGCTTCGACAACAAAATGTTGTTCAAAACATCAGACTTTTCAAAATTGACCCTATTTGCTTTATATTAACCTAGTATGGCACATGTAAAAGGTCTGGACTGTAGAGTAGCTCAAACTGGCCAAACTGCCCACTTAGACAGAAAAACTAAACGTGTAATTAACATTTACTGTAAATGGAGCCATTTTTTGGAGTGTTTAAAGGCAGAAATGTGAAGCTTATCATTTTACAAAAGCACTTACATTTTTCAGTTAAAATATATGTCATATTTTAGCTGTAATGTTGTTTAAATCGCCAGCTTTAGTCATTTTAGGGTTTCAGTGTTAGTTGACATTACATCGTCATGATAACGAATTTGTCAAAATGGCTGTAACTTTACACAGAAAAGGGAAGTGATTTTATCACACTAAAATCATGTTAACACACATAGAGCCCTGTTTTAAAAGCATAAGCATTACGCGCAATGCAATGCCTTAAGACATAAGCACAAAGTCAATGGGCATGACCTTGAAGTTTTGGTATTTTCAAGTTAAGCGTGCGCTAAGTCTAGGCGCAAGTGGGTTTGGCAAAATCGCCCGTGCAAAAGGCGTGACCAAGTGCAATTTAATTCTTCTCCAGTTCTTCAACATCTCCAATCCCTCAAGAACCAACAGTGTAAACAAAGACAGCACATTCATAATAAGACATTGCTAGTGTAAATGGACTGTATGCAATGAATCAGAAGAATTGAATCCTTTTCAACTGAATTTGGACATGAGCAATTACAAAATTCTTAGGAAAATAGTGATTTGCGCTTTGTGCCACTTCATTTGCACGCGTACACCCACAGTAGCGCAAACACTCCCATCCACGGCCATTTGCGCTTTGTGCCACTTCATTTGCGCGTGTACACCCACAGTAGTGCAAACACTCCCATCCACGGCCATTTGCGCTTTGTGCCACTTCATTTGCGCGCATACACCCACAGTAACGCAAACACACCCATCCAGGGCCATTTGCGCTTTGTGCCACTTCATTTGCGCGTGTACACCCACAGTAGCGCAAACACTCCCATCCACGCCCATTTGCGGTTTGTGCCACTTCATTTGCGCGCGTACACCCACAGTAGTGCAAACACTCCCATCCACGCCCATTTGCGCTTTGTGCCACTTCATTTGCGCGCGTACACCCACAGTAGTGCAAACACTCCCATCCACGGCCATTTGCGCTTTGTGCCACTTCATTTGCGCGTGTACACCCACAGTAGTGCAAACACTCCCATCCACGGCCATTTGCGCTTTGTGTCACTTCATTTGCGCGCATACACCCACAGTAACGCAAACACACCCATCCAGGGCCATTTGCGCTTTGTGCCACTTCATTTGCGCGTGTACACCCACAGTAGCGCAAACACTCCCATCCACGCCCATTTGCGCTTTGTGCCACTTCATTTGCGCGCGTACACCCACAGTAGTGCAAACACTCCCATCCACGCCCATTTGCGCTTTGTGCCACTTCATTTGCACGCGTACACCCACAGTAGCGCAAACACACCCACCCACGCCCATTTGCGCTTTTTGCCACTTCATTTGCGTGCGTACACCTACAGTAGCGCAAACACACCCACCCACGCCCATTTGCGCTTTTTGCCACTTCATTTGCGTGCGTACACCCACAGTAGCGCAAACACACCCACCCATGCCCATTTGCGCTTTGTGTCACTTCATTTGCGCGCGTACACCCACAGTAGCGCAAACACTCCCATCCACGCCCATTTGCGCTTTGTGCCACTTCATTTGCGGGCATAGACCCACATTTGCGCAAACACTCCCACCAATGCCCAGTTAATTATCTTCACTTGTTCCTCATGTGCCTTACAGTGTAATAAAATACTGTGCTTCCTTTCCTCTTGTGTTTGTCGGCCCGTTTTGTTTCTCATGTTCCATGTGTTTTGTTTGCTCAGCCTCCAATCAGGTGTCATTTTGTCTTTCAGTTTTTAAGTTCACTGTTATTTTCTCTCCAGTTGCAGTGGCGGAACTAGGGGATGGCCAGGGGTGGTCGTGGCCACCATGGACCGAAGCCTGGCCACCCCATTGGACAGCCCATTCGCAATTGCTGTTTTAGTAATTGTTTTGTAATTTTTTTTTGGCACAAATTAGTTCTTTAGAGGTGAAATCATCTCTGTACAAACTTAACATATGCGCACACCAAGGTCACCAAACCTCTCTGTTCCGGGTGTCATTGTATCCACTCACCCCCCTCCCCCAACCCGCCCCTGAGAGTCCGACAATTTAAAAATGCTGCCCGAACATTTCTGTGCCACCACAGACTGATCGCTTGCCCCTGCCACCCTTTTGAAAAACTCCTGGCTACATTAGATGTAGAAGGCATTTTTTTGGTTTGTTTTGTGTGGAATAAGCACCAGACAGTAAGTGCATGGACTGTGGGTGGTCTGTGGGCGTGTCTTCTGGGGCTCAAACTTATATTAACCAACATTTAAATAGCATTGTTTTTGACTATTGTTGTAGGTAATGAAGCCTTTCTAAAATCTTGTCAAAAGTAAACACAGTCATTTAAAGTTGGCTGTTTTAGCGATATGAAAGCAAGCATTGTTATTGGTGTTGAAAAATTCTGTTTCACTAGACAATACATCAGTTCATAGATGTAAAATGTGTCGCAAATGCCATTTACATGTTGACTCACACTGAAAGTAGACTTTGGTTTTGACGTGAATGCTTCACATCTGTGTATAGTCGAACACTAGACTTTCTAAGTATACGACCGCTATGAGAGACTGGACTGTTTATCTTCCAGAGTTTAGACCCATAAAGGTATCTCTTTATATTCCTTCTGACTCGAGTTATACAAATGCATTTATCTCTTGACCTCCTACATACGCTCTTGATGTGCACATCCACTGTTCTTGTCTCCACGTTAGTCTACTGTTGTTTTTCATCTAGCGTTCAAGTCTGATCGAAGTATACATTGGGCTTTAAGCACATTGGCATCCTGTGTCTAGAATATGTTACTTCTCACACCTTTATGGCAAAAACACTCCCAGGTAGAGTTCCCTGAAGCACGAGCTCACAAATGTAAGAGGATTTAATACCTATAACTATTTAATAGATACGTCTTGAATTGAGGTGATATCATATTTACATCAGCTGTGAACTGCTCTGTTTCTGCTGGAGGCTTAGGTACATAATTTTTTTTTGTTTTTTTTATCAAAATAAAGACATGTTGCCAGCTCAGGAACTCAGGCTGGCATACAAGATGTTTTGTTTCCCTTCTTAGCAGCATGAACAATTAAAAGTTGCATCAGCTTTAGCGAAATGACATTAGATCTATCGACAGTGTGTTTGTACCAACCTGTGTTAAAACAGATTTCAACATTTTTATTAATGTTAGCAATACTAAAAGTTTGATCAGATATTCAGACACATCTCACAGTGAATGCAGAAACAGTAGGTTGACTTTTCTTGAGCTAAACTCAAAGCTAAAATGTGCTTGGCGATATTCAAAGCACTGCCCCCAGTGGCCGAAGTGGGTAGTGTTTTTGAACATAAGAGCATGTTAGAGATCCAATTTCCAGGAGGGTGCACCAAAGTTGTTTTCAGCTGTAAATGATGTAATACAGTAAAGAGGAATGCTTATGTTATTAACTGTACCCCCTAACCCAAACCCCCAACCCTAAACCTAACCGTCAGAGGAGCACAAATGTAATCATTGGGGGAAAATGGAACCTCTGAATTGTGTGTGTCACTGATTACACTTGATCAGTTCTTGGTTTCAATGCGGATATAAAACTTCTGCATTGTATTTATGCCGTAGGCTCTGCGTAGTGGCCAACGCAGTCGTTCCACGATTACACAGCCAAAATGCTAGTTTATTGAGATTTTTTTTTTTTTAAATAAGGACACATTTCATAAATAAAGGGCAATGTAATTAGTGGATTCAAAAGTATGTTGTATTTAGGTACATTCAGTATTATGCATGTTGTCTGCCATGCAGAGAGAAAATTCTACCACAAGAGGTAGATCGATATATCGGTTTTACCGATTAATCGGTGCCGATAGTCATTTGCAAAAATTTGTTTATAGTTGCCGATTCGTTTTTTTTAATAATTTAGTCATTTCAAAATAAGAGTCCCCTGTGTGTTTCTGGCTTGTTTATACTTAAAAGTCCTGCATAATGTACCAAATCTTCATCATTGATCGTTATTATTGGGTTTTTGGTTGAACAAAAAATTGCATCTTTGATTTTCTTCATTTCGGACACTTTGTCTTTGCCCGCCATAATAAAGAAAATACTTTTTTTACATTCTAGAAATCAATTTGAAAAACTATCGTCCGATTAATCGTTTATCGGCCTCTCCGAATGTGACCATGCCTGAAGTCATTTTTTACTGTACACAGAGCTGGACAGGTAAGAGAAATCAGCCTGGGATTTAACATAGAACTGGCCCAAAAGTTTTCCTTTTCTGCATATCACGGCTAATTTTAGCTTATCGTGGCCCATTGTTTTCAAGTATTACGCTAAAGCTCACAACTAAAAGACGACGGACATGTCCTTAAGGACCTGTCTCTGCCGCACTGCCCTCTGCAATCGGCATTTATCCCTCTCGGTGGCTTAATTAGCCTGATACTGGACCGGGCGTGTCCCGCCCTCCACCGTGCCACAATAACCTTTTTCGATAAATATTTTTTGTGGACTGTATTCTACATTTTTGTGGATCGAGGGAGAATCATTGGAGAAAGAACCGCAATGCCCACCCCTACAATTCTCCAGTCTCCCCAGCTACACCCAGTAACATAGCACCCAAAATCACATGGTTCATAATATTCTGCATTCCTGCAAGTTCAAGTTGAAAACCCTTAAATGGGTCTTGTCATGAGAGGAAAAACAGAATATCAGAATATTTTTCCACTGCACTATGCTCACAAAATCATTTTAATATTAAAGGACTTTAAAGCCATGGTCTGAGTAGCCTAGTCCTTTATAATAAAAGTGTAGAAGGAAGGAAGTGGAAAAATAGGCCAGGTATTTCTGTAAAAACCCAATGCAGTGGCCCTTGTCACTCAATATGGAAAAGCTTCTCCTGTATCCAGCCCAACATCATTTCTGATTGTGATTCATATGCTCTTGACAAGCTATGCTTGAAGTGAAAATGACAGAGGAGATATATGAGGAAGCCTTCAAGGCTGTGGGTACTGCAGTATTGGGTATCCAGCCCAGTTGTGGGACTTTCAGTTGGGATTCTCTTTCAGTCTAATTGCAGCTGGTTCACACGCTACTCTCAGCGGTCTACTTAAATCTTCAGAGCTTGGGCGGTGCATGGATTTGTTCCAAGAGTTGACAATCAAATGTTCTAGTTGGAGGTTTGTATAGTGGTTTAAAGGAAAGTTCTAGGTTAAGCTCAATGGACAGTATTTGCTTCAAAATGATCATTTTTACCCAATGGATTACTCTGTAAATACTGATCCATGGCATTAAATATGTTGGCTTTTATCATCATGCGTTTCTTCAGAAAAAGTGTTAACATAATCAGACGTTTCAGCCGGGGAACTTTCTGAAATTTGGTTGATTTGACAGAATAACCTAGTAGTGATAAATGGATTGGTTTTAGCAGCTGGCATGATCATACTAACACTTTCGCTATGCAAAATGAGTGTTCTACATGACAAAGATAGGCAAAGGAGGCTTTACCCAACACCACAGATGACAGGGACTCTATGTGACTGAAAGTGGGTGAACATTTCTGCACTACAAGGACTGGTGAAAAACATGGTTATATATTTGCCTTAAATACATCCTGCTAACAATAAGACATTTACATTTATGCATTTGGCAGACGCTTTTATCCAAAGTGACTTACAGTGCACTTATTACAGGGACAATCCCCCCCGGAGCAACCTGGAGTTAAGTGCCTTACTCAAGGACACAATGGTGGTGGCTGTGGGGGTCGAACCAGCAACCTTCTGATTACCAGTTTTAGCCCACTACGCCACCACCAATGCATCCTAATATACATTTAATTAAAGGAATATTCTGTGTTCAATACAAGTTAAGCTCAATCAACAGCATTTGTGGGATAACGTTGATAATCACAAAACATTATTTCGACTCGTCCTTCCTTTTCTTTAAAAAAATAAATAAAAAAATCGAGGTTACAATGAGGCACTTACAATGGAACAAAAGGCTTTAGTTATAAAGAGTTGATGCATCATAGTGTGGTTCAATTCTCAGTTCATTAACAGCGTGCTAATAAAGCTCATGTTTGAGAAAGAGCTCAAACTAATTTACATTTCTGTTTTGCAGGAGACAAAAGAGCTTGTGGCCATTAAGAAGTTCAAGGACAGCGAAGGTAAAAGACTGTTAGACTGAACCGAATGCTTGATATTTTATCATCAATGTCATTTACTGGTTGGTGGCTTTGAAATGAGCTATGGTTATGTCAAAGAATAATGTACATGATTTATTGCACACTGCAAGGGTCTATTTGGATGATTATTTATTGTACATGGACAATTTTCCCAATGATTGTTAAATTAGTCAAATCATATATGGCTGTATCAATTTATATTCCTAATGTCAGATTAGTGACACTTCCAGGTTCTTATGGAGCTCCAAAAAAAGATGGATGGATACTTCTTTCAAAATTAGATTTGGGCTTCTTTTGATTTGGAACATATATGATCTAATGGGACGAACGTGACTCCTTTACACTGTCTCCGTACACTGGCTGTTTGTGAATTAATATTTGCATTATTTTGAATGCAGTAAGTTAATCATCAAAAAAATCAAGTCAAATTGGACAGACCGTGAGATGATTCCATCTAGTCGGAGGATATCAAACATGTTTGATATTTTAGAGCCAATGGAAATCCAAGAAACTGGGCTGTGAGAAATGGAAATGGCGAACAAGCGCTATGCCACTCAACTCCAACTCATGTCACATTCTCTGTGTTCCTCCCAAGACCCCTAAATGCGTTTGGCCTGTTTCTTTTGGGACTTGGAACAGAGTAGCATCAACAACAAGAGCAGCGCTCCCGTACATCCATGTTTGTTTACATTTGTCACGTCTCCTAGAAAGGGTGTGTGCTTTATGATCTGATCGGACTGACCGGAGTAATCCTCAGTCGTTTAGTGTTTGTTGCCCAGTTTTTGTCTGTAGCCATTTATGTTGTCGAAAGGGTATGACACTGAATATTTTTAGACTCCGATTTGAGAATTTAGGGGTTAGGGTTAAGGGTTAGAGGGTTGGGGTTAGGTTAAGGTAACCCTAACCCTAAAATGAATCCAGCCTTGAGCGAATGTAGACATTTGTTGACTGTTAAAATAACTACATCTCAGAGTTTAATAGCATTTTGGTGCCAATGTGTAAATGGTAGCAAAATGGATAAAAGGACAGAAAGCCATTGGGTCTGTGAGTAGCAGTTACAGAAAAGGCAATCCAACAATTTTACTGCAATATAACGGGTTTCATGTGTGTATGTTGCCTGACCAACATTTGTTTTCTACAGAGAATGAGGAAGTTAAAGAGACGACGTTGCGAGAGCTCAAGATGCTCCGTACGTTAAAGCAAGACAACATCGTTGAACTGAAAGAGGCTTTCCGTCGACGGGGGAAACTCTATCTAGTGTTTGAATATGTGGAAAAGGTCAGCTTTAAACAGACATCTTATTCAGCTGGCTTATAGGAAAAACATCAACACATCAAGGAATACTGAAATTGTCCTAATATTTCATATCATTATATTTCATGGGATTTTTGAATACACTGTTAAGTAATTGATTATGGACTCATTTCTATATATATATATATATATAGGCTAAAGACAATACACAAGTTTTGAAGTATGATGTGATCTTTTGTTTCACTATATATTTTAGAATATGCTGGAGTTGTTGGAAGAATTGCCCAATGGTGCACCACCCGATAAAGTACGAAGTTACATCTTACAGCTGATCAAAGCAATTCACTGGTGCCACAAGAATGAGATTGTTCACAGGGGTAAGACTGAAAATCGCACAATTTTGTTTGTAGACTTCAATCTTCATTTATCTGCCATTATTTTTTGCCTAGGTTATGCCTAGAGAGCAAATACATTATATTAAAGGCATGCTCCAGGTTCAATACAAGTTAAGCTCCGTTGACAGCATGTGTCTTGTAATATAATGTTGATTACCACAAAAACGTATTTCGACTCGTTCCCTCCTTTTCTTTCAAATAAGCAGAAATCTGAGTCACAGCGAGACACTGACATTGGAAGTGAATGGGGACCAATCTGTAAACATTAATATACACACTGTTTCAAAAGTATAGCCAGAAGACACAAACTAAATATACTGAATGTGTTAACACGATTTTAGGGTGATGTACTGATAAAACGAAAAGTTTTAGGATAAAATCCTCTTCCAGATGTGTAAATTAATTTTGTTGTGGTTTATCAGATCATTAGGTATTCAGTTGGATAGTGTGCTATCTGTTTGGTATCTAGTTGATTTAACGTGTTGATTTAGTGTGATTTAATTATATGAAAAATAACCTGTAAAACGGTTATGATTAACAATTAATCACGCCCGCAATCGGCACTTAAATTCAGAAATAAGGAATAAGCTTGATGGACCACCTTGATGCAGTAGGGGGCAGTCAGCGCAATTCCAGCCGTACAGGCAACATGCAAGGGATGGTTCACAAAACGAGTACTCGATTAGTCATAAATTAATATGCACATTAAAAATAACACGTATGACACATGCGTAAAACATTACCAAGTACGGTTTCAAAATAAGATAACTTATTAACAATCTATGCTTTCCTTTTGGGAAACAATTAAATGAACAATTTGCATGAATAAAAATGGAAAACAAGAAAGATTTAGATCAAGAAAGAATAGCCGTAATAAACATTTGCACTCAGAGCAACTCAGAGAGTCTACATAAAGGCAATCACATGTTTCTCATTTTACGTGTTATTATTCAGAAAAACAAGTGGTGAAAGTTTGCTTTTATAAAATGCGCTATGCCGGTGTTTTGAGATTTAACACACATACTGGTCTGATCAGATTCAGAGACCAATAAAAGCATGAATTATCTGAATTATAATATTATATATATAATTATTTTAATGATGAAATACTAAATTATCATTATGAGGGGGTCTTTCTCAGTAAATACTGCATATGCAATTCTTTTGACAGGATTACTATTTATATGTTGTTTTAAATTTTCTGTTTGTTAATTGTGCAATCTTTGTTTACATGAATAGTGGGTTCAATCAGAATATCTCTATCCCCTTTTACACCTTATCTGCAGATATCAAGCCTGAAAACCTCCTCATCAGCTCCAATGATATCCTGAAGCTGTGCGATTTTGGTAAGCATCTGATTCAGGACCAGCCACCCCCATATTCACACGGATCTTGCCCGCTGAATGCTAAGTCTCCTTTCCAGGCGTCACGAGTTCCGCAGTGACGTCTGGACCCCATCCCCCCCACCCCCCAAAAAATTGGATGCGTGGAAGGGAATTAAAATGGTTTTGTCCAAGGTTCAAGTGATGCCGTTAATTCTCGGTAATGCAGATTTTGAATTAGATTTTGGGTTGTGCCATATATATGATTTTAGTAAATGAAATTGCAAATGACTAAAATATCAACTCATATCTCAGAAGAGGAAGAGCTTCTGCTTTTTGGGTGGCCAGAAATTATTTTCAGATATGAAAAAATATCCAAAGATACACTTAATTATTGCAGCTTTTTGGTTCTAACAACTACTCTAATGCATTTTTACTGTGTAGTAATGTGAGACTAGGATATATCAAATCCAAACTCAGCCTGTCATCTCAGCACCTCATAAGATTAATATCTTTGAGTCCAGCCTCAAGGTGCTGTCCCTCCTGAAACATATAGATTCACTCAGGGTTTCATTTTGCCTCCACACTGAATGCCACGGAAATTGAGCATGACTCACTTCACATGCTTTCCTCGAAAAAGACTTTTATTTTTAGAGGGAAAAGTGTGGCAAGATTAATTGAGATCTCTGAAATGTTATGCGCAGTCTTGCTCTTTGCCAAATACATTTTTCTTTCCTGTATCATTCTCTGTTTTAATTTCCTTTAACACCCCCAGGCTTCGCCCGCAATCTCTCTGAAGGCAATGATGCAAACTACACTGAGTATGTGGCCACCAGGTGGTACCGCTCACCTGAACTGCTTCTGGGGTAAGCCCTTGTTTCTTCAGACTTTTCATTGACTTCTGTTGTATTGTTATGCATCTTTCTTACTGATGGTGATGATGCATTTACTCTTAAATTAGCAGTGAAAAAAGTAATAATGTGATTATTAAAAAAAATATTGTGATTGTGATTTGAACAGCGATATGATCAAATTTAACTACACTCTAAATAATATTTTAGCCTATTTTTAAGATTCACGTTTTCAATTTCATAAATAATAAAAAAAGATATATTCATAAAACGTAATATGTAGCTGTCAGAATTAACGTGTTAACGCATGTGATTAAAAAAGTTTTACGTGTTGCATTTTCTTAATCGCGACAAAAACTCCTGTGTGATGGCCGGAACCTTTGTAATGTGTCTGCCCGGAGTCATTACACTGACACACACACCACAACAGACCCTGCGCCAGAGCCCTTCTACCAAGATTAGCCTACAACAGGGGTACTCAATTAAAGTTCCGAGAGGTCCGGTCTCCACTTTTCCTTCCCAGCAAAGGTCCGGATAATAATACATGGATTTTTAATCCATTTTTGTTTTGGCTGTGGCTCAGGTGGTAGAGCGGGTCGGCCACTAATCGCAGGGTTGACTGTTTGATTCCCAGCCCACATGACTCCACATGCCGAAGTGTCCTTGGGCAAGACACTGAATCCCAAGTTGCTCCCAATGGCAGGCTAGCGAGATCTACCGTCATTGGTGTGTGAATGGGTGAATCTGGTCCAGATTGAGTTGTCCTTGGTCTGGATCCGGACCAGAGTCTGCCTATTGAGTACCCCTGGCCTACAAGTGTAGCATAAAATAGCATAACGCGGCAGGGCCATTGACATTCTGTGGGTGGTACTGTCGTAATCCACTCCTATGATAGAGCCGCGGAGGTTGTTTTCTCAATAAATAATAGAATCTCTGACAGCACTTCCCTGTCATTGATGAAATGATGGAGAAAGGAACTCTTAACACTATTTGATGTACAAAACAAGACCAGATGGGACTTGTAAGGTGCATTTTAATTATTACAGAAGCAAGTCAAGTCTTAACTATCACCAAAACGCAGAATGAAACTTTTCATGGGGAGTTCAAAGCTTGATGCTGGCGTTGATGCTCTGATGCAAATCATGAATGCAGCTTCATGATTGCTGTAAGAAAGTGGATAGCCACAGTCCACAGGCACATTAATATTGCGGAGGATGAGAGTTTAAGAGATTTAATGCCCATTACATTGAAAATGTAACCTATGTGGGGACTAGTTCTTTCAATTAGTTTGACTTTGGGAAAGGTTTAATGTTACTTGAATTGGTGATATTTTACTGCATTTCTTGTGGAAGGCTTTGTTTGGAAAATGTTAATAAGGCATTATATTGTTACATATGGTTTTGTTTTCTTTCCTTAGATGGAAATGAATGCATTTTGACAAGAGAAAAATGAAATATTGTGTCAAATTTAAGCACTTTCAAAATCTGCAATTAATCACGATTTAACTACAAACAAATTATGCGATTAATCGCGATTACAATTTTTAATCGACTGACAGCACTGATATATATATATAGTGTATGTGTGTGTATGTGTGTGTGTGTTTATTCTATTCTTCTTATCACAATTGTACAGAACGGTTATCTGAGTTACCGTGGACTTTGTCATTTCGAACCAGTTTGGCCATTCTCTGTTGACCTCTCCCATCAACAAGGCATTTCCGTCCACAGAACTGCAGCTCACTGGATGGTTTTTTGTTTTTGGCACCATTCTGAGTAAACTCTAGAGACTGTTGTGTATGAAACTCCCAGAAATAATCAAACCAGCCCATCTGGCACCAACAATCATCCATATGATTATCTAATCAGCCAGTCGTGTGGCAGCAGTGCAGTACATAAAATCATCCAAATATGGGTCAGGAGCTTCAGTTATTGTTCACATCAACCATCAGAATCGGGAAAAATGTGATCTCATTGATTTGGACCATGGCATGATTCTTGGTGCTTATTAAGGTATCACACTCTTAGCTTAGCAAGAAGCTAACGTCAAACTCTAGTAAAAACAATTTCTAGTCGATTCTCCTGTGATGTTGTTTACAATTGTAGAGTGTTCTGAATCAGTCACTTTCAAGGTTCCACGATGGTTAGGAAGATGCCTTAGAAGGCATCTGCCTATGTAGGCAGTAGGGAGCAAGGCAGCTCACTAGGTTTTGGTATAGAGCTAAAAACTCAAATATGACATCAAATCTCAACCCTTTTGTAAAGCCAGAAAGCATGAAAAATCGAACCTCCCTGAAATGCTAATATGCATCAAGAGCATATCCTTTATAAAATGTTGATTTGATATATCCATTATATATGACATCAGGAGTGTGGTACATGATCATTTGTCCTTGTCGTCATTGAAGCGTTATTTTCTAGTGTGTTCCACTAGACTAGATGAATGCGGTGGAACATTTTTTGAAACTCTCACCATTTAAATTCCACCCACACAAATATTCTCTCCCTTCCTCTTGCTGTGTGTTTGTGTGCTGCATGCATTTCTCCTCATCTTTCTTTCTCATTATTAGTGGTGCTTGCAAGGCAAGAGTCACTATTACTATATTCAAAGAGATAGTTCCCCCAAAAAAAATGTATTCTGTCATCATTTTCTCACCCTCATATTGTTCCAAACCGCTATGGCTGTCTTTCTTTCATGAACTCAAAAGGAGATGTTAGCCAGAATGGTATCTTCATTGCATCTTTTTTCCGTGCAATAAAGTGAGTCTGGTTTTTGCATTTCTGAAAATTAAACGGATGGAAAAAAAATAGACTACATATAATTTTTTTATGAAAGTCATGAAAATTCCCACCACAGTATAATTCCCAGCACATCTGAAATCTGTGTTTAACCCATTAAGCTTGGATGGGCCCGCCGGCGCAGAGGGGAAAAAAGTCAAAATATTAACAACTACAGTCTTGACCAACACAGAATAGGTATCGTTTGAAAGTTTCGAAGCTCTAGTTTCCAATGCATGTAGACATTATGACCAAAAGTGAACAAGCGCTTTGAAATTTGCAGATAAATCAGAAGTGTTACATTTTGATGATAATTATTTTTTTTTAATTGCACTGCACATATTATTGTAATCAGTAAAAATATCAAACTGATCAAACAACCATGTGCCATATGTTGTTTGAAGTATAGTATTCTCAAATAGTAGAATATGACCATCCTATTTGTTTTATACAGACAAATATATAGTGAGTAATATAGGTATATGTCTTAGACAATTATGTTGGTGTTGCTTATATGCCGCATTGTTACTTATAACTTCACGAAACATAAATGGAACATAAAGTGTCACATACTATTACTTAGAGGAGGTGATTATCTTTCAAACGAGCCCACACACAAGGTAATCTGATGCATAGATCATTAGATAATCCACACAAAGCACAATGTTACATATGGCCACCAGGAGATGGCGCCAAATACATGACACAGACTCAATGGTGACTCAAATGGCACAGAATGAAACTCAATCTGTGAAATATCATGACTAAAATCATGTCTGCATGCAATGCAAACCTTTAGTCATTGTTGTGTTTGCATGTGTAATTAGTTCTTATGTACAATTCCTATGTTTATTTGTTTGGAGAGGCTTTTGGACACATGGAGACGGTTTTGTAAACTATAAAAATAATTTTAATAATGCTATAACTTTTGATTGCTTTGTCGTATTAACACATTTTCTTTCTCATATACACTTGACATGATTGGGAACAAAGCAAAAGCAGTTTGCTGGAGCCACCTTATTTACATCCAGAGATATATATCATGTCAAATAAGAAAAAAAGGAAATTTTTGGCTTATTTTGTTGTTGTTGTGGTTTTCAGCAGCTTCTTAGGCTGAGAGTCTCAGAATGTATCGTAATCTATATCATTAAAAAACACACCATGGCAACCACATAACAACATCTTAGAAACTACCTGAAGTACCCTAGCAACCACATAACTACAGTACATACTAAAAACAACTCTGAACACCAAAGCAAATGCATACAGTAGCAACACGCTAGTAACTACCCAAACAACCCTAGCATCTTGGCAGGGAACAAATTTTAGTTTTTTTCCTCTCTAATCTGCAAAACCAACCTCAGTTTTTTTATACGTGGGCTGACAACCAAATAAAAAACATAGAAATGCATTGACGCACTGACATCTGCAATAATTGAAATGCAAGTATTTGGAATGATAATTTATGTTTGGCATTAACGTAATGGAAAACATCATCTGTACTTGACTCTTACTTGGTTCTTGCAGGGCTCCATATGGTAAGGCGGTGGACATGTGGTCAGTGGGGTGTATTTTGGGAGAACTGAGTGATGGACAGCCCCTCTTTCCGGGCGAAAGTGAGATCGACCAGCTCTTCACCATTCAGAAGGTGTTGGGTCCTTTACCACCAGAGCAGATGAAGCTGTTCTACAACAACCCTCGTTTCGCTGGACTCAGAGTAAGGACGTGTCTGATTCACTCTTCTCTCCTGTCCTGTTCTGTTCTGTGCTTTTCACTTCTCGCCGCCTCTCTATTCTTATGGCACAGATCCCAGTATTCTGAATAAGTGGCTGGCTATGACTCATGTATTTCTATGTGCCAGTGTGAAACACAACTGGTTCTGCCTTGACAGGACTGATCACAGCACATATATTCACACACACATGCAAATACATACACAGTATCATCTCTTAAAGAGATAGTGAATTCTGTCTCATATACACACCTTAATGTTGTTCCAAACCCAAATGACTTTCTTCTACTGAAAACAAATAAAGAATATACTGGCCATAAAGCGTAACAATCTTGTTCCGGAAGTAAAACCATTTTCAACATTAACTTATAAACCATTAAAGACAGACCTACCATCAGCGAGAAGGTTGGTAATCAATGGTATATTCTTCTTTTGAATCCATCAGTCTGCATTATTTGAACTGCTGGTGAGAAACTACACTACCCATAATCCTCAATAGAAACAAACAACCAATCAGAGAATCGCACAAAAAAGTGTCACGAATCATGCAATTGAGTCGGTCTCCATACACTCTCAAACTACTTCTATATTTGGATATATCTGAATATCACGCAATACATTTAAAATACATTGTTTATTTACTTAGAGTCAAGAAAAAGTATGTAAACCCTTTGGAGTTAGCTTGTTTTCTGCATTAATTGGTCATAAAATCTTCATTTATAATGACTTGTAAAAAGTTTGCTATTCACAAGAAGAATCTGCTGACGTGGACGATGCCTCGCAAATAAAATATCTCAGAAATATCTTGTTTTTTGCATAAAAGCTGTAAAGGATTACAAAGTTATCTCGATTAGCTTAGATATTCATCTGTCCACAGTCAGACAAATAATCTATAAATGGAGATGATTTAGTACTATAGGTACTCTCACTAGAAGTGGCCGTTAGATATTCATCTGTCCATAGTCAGACAAATAATCTATAAATGGAGATGATTTAGTACTATAGGTACTCTCACTAGAAGTGGCCGTTAGATATTCATCTGTCCATAGTCAGACAAATAATCTATAAATGGAGATGATTTAGTACTATAGGTACTCTCACTAGAAGTGGCCGTTAGATATTCATCTGTCCACAGTCAGACAAATAATCTATAAATGGAGATGATTTAGTACTATAGGTACTCTCACTAGAAGTGGCCGTCCAGCCAATATGACTCAAAGGGCACACCGCAGAATGTTCCGTGAGGTAACAAATAACCCTAGAGTGACAGATGAAGACTTGAAGGAATCACTGGAACTGGTTGACATATCTGTTCATGACTCTACTATATGGAAAGCATTAAACAGGTATGGTGTCCATGGCAGGACACTATGAAGGAAGCCGCTGCTTTCCAAAAAAAACATTGCTGCGCTCCTGAAGTTTGCCAAATTTTATCAAGATATCCTACAGGATAATGTCAGGGTGGCTGTGCGCCAGTAGAGGTTGGGTGATGCAGCAGGACAATGGCCCTAAACATCTAAATAAATATACAGAATAAACTACAGAATGGGTTCAGAAAATAAAATTTACCTATTTGGAGTGTCCCTGTCAGAGTCCAGAACCTACCCCAATAGAGATGATGTGGAATGACCTCAAGAGAGCCAGTCATCCTAAGAATATGGCTGAGCTGACGCAGTTCAGTAAGGAAGAATGGTCCAAAATTCCTTCTGAACGTTGTGCAGGTCTAATCCGCAGCTACCGGAAACGCTTGTTTGAGGATATTGCTGTCAAAGGAGGACTGACCAGTTATTAAATCCAAGGGTGCACTTACTTTTTCCACAGTACTGTGAATGTTTAATGGGATGTTTTCAATAAAGACATGAAAGATTATAACTGTTTGTGTGTTGTTCGCTTAGGCACATTTTGTTTGTCTATACTCGTGACTTTGATGAAGATGAGATCATATTTTATGAGCAATTAATGCAGAAAACCAGCTAATTCCAAAGGGTTCATATACTTTTTCTTGTCACTCTATAATAAACAACTTTACATCAACAGTTTTGTCATTTGTATTTATTTTTTTCCTTTTTTTGCTTTTTTATGGACTTTTCTAGTCCATTTTGAAGAGATCCGACGGAGGACAAAATTTATTAGTGAACAACTTGAATTTCAGTCTGTTCCTCACACAATAGGTAATATGACCCGGAAATATAATGCACAAGTCATATAGACTACGCTTATGGTGCTTTTATGATGCATTCCTGTCATAGTGGAGCCTGACAGACCCTGGAAACGAGTGGCCGGGATATTCTTCAGCATTTCTTCTTAAAAGGACAGTTCACCCAAACATGGAAATTCTCTCATGATTTACTCACCCTCATGACATCCCAGATGTGTATGACTTTCTTTCTTCTTCAGAACACAAATTAAGGTTTTAGAAGAATATTTCAGCTCTGAAGGTCCATGGAGTCAAATGGTTGGAATGACTTTCCTTTCAAGTGTCAGAGATTTCGACCACAGTCTGATAGCTTATAAATATGCTATTGCTTAGCTCAAGATGTTTCTTCTGTCTCTCTTTAATTATTCATTTGTGTGTGTGTGTGTGTGTGTGTGTGTGTGTGTGTGTGTGTGGCAGTTTCCTTCTGTAAGTCATCCTCAGACGCTTGAACGAAGGTACCTGGGTATCATCAACGGACTTATGTTGGATTTAATAAAGGTAAAGGAGTCTGCAACGCTCATCAGAGAAAAGCAGTTGAGATATATTCAGTGTTGATTTATTTAAAAATAAATGGCAGGTGTCATATCACCCTCAAGTGTTATTAAAGACTGAGTGTTATTGTTCGTCTGTGACTTGACTGTCCTCCTCCTTTTCATCCTATCAGAACCTGCTGTGCCTGAACCCGACGGAGCGTTTTCTTACCGAGCAATGTCTAAACCACCCCGTGTTTCAGGGTCTGAGAGGTCCAGAGCGGCCCGCTCCACCCTCCCCCACCCCACCTCGCTCCTCCAAGAGAAAACCGTACCACGGAGACAACACCATCCCCAGCCGGTCAGCAATACTGCCACATAAACACACAGCACTGCTACCACCCACTCCACCTGCCCCCATCTGTCATTGTTTAAACAACAAAGTAGTCCCGTCCCAAACTCACGCCACTGGAGTCAAAGATTGATATGTTGGACCGCTCAATTAGAGTAATGTTTTTACACTCAATATATGAAGGGTTTACCTATAGTTAGGCCAAAATGGAATCTGCCATCTTTTTTCACATGGGGGTAAAATTTATGGAATTCTTTGGAATGAATTGAAATCTGCTAAAATGTGTTGAAGGAATATTCCAGGTTCAACAGCATTTGTGGTATAATGTTGATGACTACAAAAAAATCATTTTGACTCATTACTACTTTTCTATAAAAAAAAAAGCAATGAGACTTTCTTGATACCGCAGCAATGCTAGTTGATGTTCTGTTGGAGGTACATCCGGACCGCTGAAACTTCCCGTGCCCTGTTTCTTGCTCTCTCATTGGCTATAGGTCAACGATGCATTCAGTTTAAACACATTTCACATTGCACGATTTGGAGTCGCAGACGGGTCCATATATTTAACATGCTGGATATCTCGCTGACATCGGCAACGCGTCTTTGATAGTTCATACATTGCGATTATCACTCACGGGAGCGAGCTCCGATTTGCCTACGATTTCAGGTTTTTGTCGCGGATCTCCACAAAACTGTTGGCGAGCGAAAATCTGGCTTAAAATCGTGTAGTGTTAATTCGGCATAAATTGTACAATTTTAAATAACACTAAGCTATAGAAAGTCATACTTTTCCATCAAATTGTTTATTGTGTTTTCAGGAGTGTTTGTTACAGACATTACATCAGAAATTTGCATAATTTATTCTAATGTAAAGTCCAGCATCATCCAATCACTGACAACCATGTACAAATAAAATAATACATTATAAATGATGAATCTATGTACTGATGATCATTGTCCCATGTGTGTCAAACATGTTGAGTGATCCAAACATCATCTGCAGCCTGAAACTGAACTTTTGATCAGATTTTAGGAGTGAACGCACTTAACTGCATAGAGAGCTATAGGATGCTCCCTTGCTCCCTATTTAGTGCATTACTTAACCTCCAGTGTGCTGTCTGTCTGCACTGGTCTCAGAACAGTTATAGGAGAGCTATAGGATGCTCCCTTGCTCTCTATTTAGTGAATGACTTAACCTCCAGTGTGCTGTCTGTCTGCACTGGTCTCAGAACAGTTATAGGAGAGCTATAGGATGTTCCCTTGCTCCCTATTTAGTGAATGACTTAACCTCCAGTGTGCTGTCTGTCTGCACTGATCTCAGAACAGTTTGAAATGCTCCTTATTTTCATCCTAACTCCATATAAAGCCTCTGAAAGCAACATTTTCCAGTTTTTGGATGAACCCACTGATTCTCAATGTGGTAATACACAGTAAATTTTGGATGTTTTAAGGAAAATGAGCCTATTGTCCACATACGTGGTCATTATGTTTAACAGCGTGCCGTTTCACGATAAATCGCTCAAATTGTTAAAATGGCACATCGAATGAAACTAGAGACTCTACTCTTTTGACTCAAACAGGTTTCAATGTAAAAACTTAATGAGGTTTCTTACCAGATGTTGCCATTTCTCCCATAGACAAACTCGGCTGTGATCAGCGCCATGTGGTTTTATCACACGACTCGTTGCGTCAAAAGTTTAACCCTTTAATGACAGACTAGATTCTCCTGAACTGAGATCAGTCCGTTTAAATTCAATTAAATTATGCATAGACTATAGCAAAGCCAAAACATAATGTCTACGCATGTGGACGTGGGGTATCAGGAGGTTAATGGAAGAAATGTCCAGAAATGTGAAGCTTACAGTTTTATAAAACCACTTACATTAATGCTTCTGCTAAAACTTACGTATATTTGGGCTGTAAAGTTGTTTAAATTTTACAGTTGATTTAGTGTTTTAGGGTTTACAGAGTTGTAAAATTGGATATAACTTAACACAGAAAATGTTAGTACGTGATTTTATCACATTAAAATCATGTTAAGACACATATTGTTTATGTCTCGTGTCTATACTTTTGAAACGGAGTATTTTAACGTTTACAGATTGGCCCCATTGACTTCCATTGTGTCTCACTGTAACCCAGACTTTAGCTTTTTTTAAAGAAATTACACTTGACATTTACATTTTGTTAAATGTAGTTATTTTCAAAGGTGTATTTATACGTGTATATATGCATATATGGGTCTAAAACTCAGACTACATTGTCTATGAAAGTGCTCATGAAAGCTGCTTGCATAAAACTTTTTACTTTAAAAGGATAAACTGTTTTAGATGGAGTATAGCATGTCACACCGCAGGGTAGGTCAATCTATGATTGAAATTAAAATGAAAATCTAAAAATGAACAAAGTTTTAGAGTTTTGAGAATTGAGATGTAATGACATAAAATGAATGAGAAATATTAATGTTTTGCACTGTTTCAAGGTCAAACTATTTCTGCTCAAATAAGCAAATTTGTGACATTGGCCATGCCCAATGTACAAAAGGTCAGATTTCCTTCCTCTGAAACACACAAGATGCTCTTTGGAAAATGGTTTGATTTATAATATACTGTATTTTGTATTGAAAAGGTGTATTCACTATTGTTATTAACATAAAAACTAAGCATTTTTCTGTAGATCAGGGAGACGGGGTCTAGTTGTCTTTTTACACCAGTGAATATTTCTCAGGTTGGGTTTATTTTTAAAAGTCAATTTCTGCATAGCCACATACAGCACTTTGCAGTCTTGGCTGCAAAAAAGCTATTGAACAATATCACTGTTCTTGCCCAGAAAAAAAGATACAAATGACAAAATGCCCCATATAGCTTATTGAGGCACATTGTCAAACTATGTGGGGCAAGTTGTCACAATGAAACCAATGTGCTGTACCGAAGGTTTCATGTGAACTTTAGGTGGTGAGGGGGGGATGTGTTACGTGTCCCCACCATCTTAACCACCAACAAAAGATCGTTTTTTGAAACCAACATACAAAACATGTGCGGGAGAAAACACACATTTGCACAATTGGACTTGTGACTCCAAATCTTATCGTTACTGAGATATTGTCCTTGTGAAAACTTCCCTACGTTGCAACTAGCCCCAGTCTCCCCTATATACTTTATATTGCAAACATTGACTGTTTATCCCTCTGCAGGAGCCACGGCAGTAAAAGTTCAGGTCACCGGCACGCTAACAGTAAGGACTGCTCTTCTCTACCACGTCATGAGGACCTTCACCGGAGCACTGACAGCTTCCTGAATGGCAGCAACATGCCGACTTCTTCCACTCTGAGTCCAACCCTACACCCCAAGAGCTACCAGGCCCAAACCCTGAGCCGCTCTACCTCCTCCAACAAAGACCTGGCCAACAACAACCTTCCCCACCTCCTCAGTCCCAAAGAAGGAAAGGGAAAGACCGAGTTTGACTTCAACCTGGGGCCTAAAGCTGGAGGTGGGTATTTATGGGGTCGTTCGCACAACCTTAAACCTAACCCTAAATGAACAGGATAACTTTAAGATACACGGTAGTCAAAATGCGTAACTGGCGTTGTGAACACGCAGTTTCCACAAAAACGTACTACATGTAACGCAATATCCTAAACTGTCTAAACGTGAGGAATTCACAACAGAGTCATTTTAATAGCTAATACTTTTGCATATTCATTATATGCTGTTATTTTGCTGTTTATATTATAGAGTTGTGCAAAATAGTCTTTAATTATTAAAGTATCTCTTTAACAAAAAAAAGCAGTGAAACATATTTGAAAAATGTTTGTCCACTAAATCAAAGTCATGTGTACCCGTAGCCATTTTGTTGTTTATGTTGACAAAAACCATAAAACAGAGAGGACCCCTTTAGACCCTCATGAATGTGTTTGAAATTGTAAAAAATAAATGAGCATTTGACATTTTTATGAAAAGGCACATTTTGTTCAAGTCATGTGGTGTAACCCTAAAATCTTATTGGACGAGAGACCGTTCCATGAGCACTGATGGTCTGACAGCATCAGCACTCAGACGCTTCACTGTGTTTATCACTCGGCTTGTGTTCATGCCGTTGTAAACTAAAGTGTAGATCTGTTAAGAGTTACTGTCTTTATTTTTGACCTTACATATGTTAGCCAGCAGGTGGTGGCAAAAGATAATTTTTGTGTGTAATATGAGCTAGTTTGTGACGTGAATTGAATCTCCGTGATCGCTCGTATTACTACTACACTAGTAAAGCTAGGAAATTGCTTTACATGGCTTTAAACGAACAACTTCAGCATTATGGCTCATCACAGCTGAGAGACACAACAGACTGATTAATTACACAATGGGTGCGCTTTAAAATGGCGGAGGACATTGCGGTTTCTATGTTGAATGACCTTTGCCCACCGGCTAACGCGAAATAGGGAGAAATACCTCCGCTTGGATGCTATTTTTCCACTGAGAAAGCTGATCTTCAGAAAGCTGACAGCATCTCTGCTTGGGAGTGGCAACAGTTGATCGCACTCTCTCCGTCTATCTCTCTCTCTCTCTCTCACACACATCACACACACACACACACACACACATCCATCATTGTTCATCCAATAACTTGTTTGAAACAGCACATTTTAGCCAATGATAACAAAGACGTATACAGACTATATAATGTGTGTGTGTGTGTGTGTGTGTGTGTGTATACTTGTGTTTTGTTTAGTTTTTTTGTATATAAGCCTTTAATTTTGGGTATGTGACTGATACAAGAAATCTTAAAAACAACCTCAGAGCTTAAAAGGTTAAAACCTTTTAATTGATGGTTGCACCGCATAAACTTTTTCACATGTCAGTTAATATTTGTATATGTTTTTCAGAAAATTATAAAACCTTAATTGGACCCAAAGATTAAACTTCTACAATCTTGACACGTGTTTTAAACTGAATTTTTATCAGCTCACACAACCTTATTTGTCAATGATCCACATGTTTAAATAATTGTAAGTAGTTGATACATTTTTCAAAATATTTGAATATTTCGTAAAGTTTGGTCTGTTACAGTCTGATACATGTTTTTGTTATTTTGCAATTTTGAAACTAAAATTCTATTTTTGTTGACAAAATTGACTAAAATCAATGAATATGACATGATGAAATATTGACTACATTTTCGTCAAAAAACAAAAATCATGCCTAAAATAAAAAACTGTGAAAATTACCACTGCATGCACAAAACTTGGACTATATCATGTCACACTACAGGATAGGTAAAGTTTTAAAAAGTGTTAAATGTCATCTACCCAGGTGCCATTGCAGGAGCGGATACCTCTGGTGCCAAGTACCTCAAATCCTCCAAATCAGGCCGCCACTCGTCCTTCCTGGAAGGGAAGACCAGCACGCTGCAGTCTGGGGAGAAGCACAGTCGACACAATTACATGGAATCCTCGCACGGATCCATGCCTTCTACATCCTCCTCCAAAAGCAGCTCGTCTTTCCTCAGCCTGTCCAAGAGCCACGGGGCGTTGAACGACGCCAAGTCCGTGGGGAATCTCGCCGAGACGCGACTCCACCTGGACGATCCCATGGCGGGCTCGGGCTCCCGCTACTTCCCGTCCAGCTGCCTGGATCTAAACGCAGCTCCCGGCAGCCCCAGAGCAGAGCGACACGCCGGGGCGGAACGGCAGGGTCATAGTCCCAGCAGCCGGGGGAACCTGCGATTGGATGGGGGCACTCTGGATTCAAGGCGTTCTTCGGGGCGGAAAAAGACGCCGGATGAGCCGAAGGCTTCTGATACACTCGACCCAAGCAGGGCCGCAGGAGCAGGAGGTGGGCAGGCTCACAATCTCCCTTCCCCTCGTGAGTCCTACCCTTACGGTCTCGGCTACACCAGCCCCTTCTCCTCACAGCAGCGGCCTCATCGGCACTCCATGTACGTGCGGAGAGAGCGACATCGACCGCACGGCCAGGAGGCAAATTTGGTGGTCGGACAGGGAGTGCCGACGCGTGCCAGTAGCCTACAACTCCTCTCTCCGCAGCTACAGCATCGTACACTCCCACGACACAACACCAGCTCCTCCCGAGAGGAACTCACAAAAGATTTGAGCAGGGTCAGTGATCTGCTTTATTTTTATCTCATTGAGCTGTTGTGCATTAGGATCCTGTTATCAACTTCAAAGACCAGCATTGCTCATATGTAGTGTTTTGGATACTTCTTAAAGGCATAGTTCATAAAAATGTGATTATTTACTTACACTCATGTTGTTCAAAACCCATAAGACCATAATTTGTAACATATTCTGTTAGATTACTCAAGGTCAATTATGCAATCTAAATATTTTGGATTACTTCTTCAGCACTGGCAAATTGATTTACTTGTTTTGACTACAAATATGTTAATAACAATAAAAACAAATCTGCCAGTATGGTACGACACATATAAAAAATATATTCTCTGAAAAAAGCCTAAAGGCCCTATTTTAAGAGCACAAGCATTACTCGTAACGCAATGCCTTAAGTCATGTGCACAAAATCAATGGGCATGGCCATGAAGTTTTGGTATTTTCGTGCAAGTATGCGCTAAGTCTAGGCGCAAGTGGGTTTGGCAAAATCATGTGCCCAAAGCATAAAAGCCATGACCTTTAGATAGTTTAGCACAATCTCATAATTATAATTTTTTCTCAAAATGACTAAGACCACAATATTTTAAGAGGGGCTCAGTGGGTAGCACTGTCGCCTCACAGCAAGAAGGTCCCGAAAGGTTTGAGTCCCAGCTCAACTTGGCTTTTCTGTGTGGAGTTTGCATGTTCTCCCCGTGTTTGCATGGGTTTCCTCCAGGTTCTCCAGTTTTCCCTAGGGTTAAAAAAACAAAAATCACACAGGTTAAGTTGATTGTAGACTCCAAATTGCCTGTGTGTGTGTGTGTGTGTGTGTGTATGTGTATGTGTATATGTCTA
Source organism: Moxostoma hubbsi (assembly GCA_032164185.1). Lineage (NCBI taxonomy): Eukaryota > Metazoa > Chordata > Actinopteri > Cypriniformes > Catostomidae > Moxostoma > Moxostoma hubbsi. The sequence goes on from JAVLUX010000186.1 coordinate 21,281,686, forward strand.
TGTGTCTTAGCCCTGTGATGGACTGGCCACTTTTCCAGGGCATTTTCCCAACTTTGGCCTGATACAGCTGGGATAGTCTCCAGCATTACCTGTGACCCTGCATAGAATAAACAGCTATAGAAGATGGATGGACATATTTTATATTTTAAGGGTGTGTTCACACTTGTACTGTAGTTTGGTTCTCTTGGTCCTGACCAAAAATTAAAAAGATACATTTAGTCCTGGTTCTTTTAGCGTTCACACTGGCATTTTTAAAAACGAACCTAACGATACAAAACCAAAGACATCAGGGAAAAGGCACAACCTGATCGGACAGCTTTTTTGACGGAACTTACAGAACATCCAAAACATATGTATATATGGTGGTGTTTTTACCAGCTGAGAACAAATGAAGAGTTAATCAAATGTGTAAAGGAGTCAAAACAGCGCTAGGAATTCCTCCGTTGCTCACACAAATGAAGTTCGGTTCTGAGGCCTGTCCCGAACTGTAATGGGCAACATAGATATGCATAAGAACCAGATATGCTTGAGGTCAGTATTAGGCAAATTACTTCCTGTTTTTGGTCCATGTTGCATTCATATATTAATCGAACCGCATCAGAGTTTGTTTGGAAGCGGACCGAGACTTTTCATGGGGTCTCGGTTCGCTTGTTTGGTGCGCACCAAGGTTTTAATGGCAGCGTTCACATGAACCGCACTAACAGAGCAATCGCACCAGAGTTCGTTTTAATCGAACCAAACCTGCCAAGTGTGAACACACCCTAAGAGTTTGGATATGAACTTTATTACCGCCTGCTGGTGGAATCTCCAAACTGCAAATGCAGGAACTGAATTTGGACTTTGCACTGAGTTAAGATGTGGTATTGAAACATCTTGGCTTAATGGTAAATAAATGGTAAATGGTCTGCATTATATAGCGCCTTTTAAACCGTAACGGTATTCAAAGTGCTTTACACTGTGACTCATTCACACACACATTCATACACCAATGGCGGCAGAGCTGCCATGCAAGGTGCTAGCCTGCCATTCGACCCAACAAACCTGTGATTAGTGGCCGACCCGCTCTACCAACTGAGCCACAGCCGCCCACAATGACCAAATTCTTAGGAAAATAGCAAATTGCTATTACACCCACAGTTTGTGAGCATACACCCACAGTAGCGCAAACACTCCCATCCATGGCCATTTACGCTGCCACTAAAATTGCACTTAGAATTAGCGATCTCACAAAGATTGGTTAAGATGTTGTGCACAGTTGTCACTGATCTACTATAAAAAGTCTAACTTGATAATTATGATCTTAAATGGATTTTCTTGATAGAAAAATATATAATTGTGCCTGATAACAGGTGCGTGAAAAAGGGCTTGAAATAGCATTTTAGCTTAGCATAAAGCTAAATGTTCACATGACAATATACACAAGGTGAACTATTTCTGCTGCTCCAAACCTGCTTCAATACCACACAGAGTGTACACAACAACATCTTCCGATCGCATCATTTATAAGGATAAATGTTTTCCAACTTAATATACTAAATACTACATTAAATAAATATAAATGAAATGCAAAGTAATCTATTAAATTGTGATGAGTGTGTGTATGCATGTGTCCTAATGTAAACTAATTTATAATATGGCTCTGTTGCATCATGCATTCATGTTTGTTTTCCTCCTATTTCCGTTGTTTGCACACTATTTGATTACACAGTCAACCACTCACACCTTCATATACTTTTTAATAGACACACACACATAAGCACTTTCTGTGTTTCCAGTGTCTGCTTATTTTGTTGTGTATTTATGTCTGCAGAATGACCAGTCTCCTAAAGAGAAGCTTCACTCTCGCCCCCCAATTAAAGATTCTACGAGGGACAACACTGCTCCCTTCCACTCACAACGCCCAAAAAACGAGGTCTGAGATCCCTACAGGACCCTCAGAACCCCCCCACACACACACACACTCCTACTCGATAGGCCTTATTTCACGAAACGCACGCAAAACAAATTTGTGTTAATTGTTCGTAAAACATTTCAATTTGGATTTATGAACCATTCACTCAAACATTCGCTTTGCTCGTGTTTCGTGAATAATGCCCAATAAATATAAATCAAGTTTAAATATGTCACTTGTTTTTTTTCATTCCCTGTCTTATCTTTGTTTTCTTTTAATGCATTTATCATTAAAAAAAATCACATTTAGCTTGATGTTTTGTAAATGTTCACATCATTACATTAACCTGTCTTTAGCATTACTGTTAAGCTCTCTTTCCCTATCCCCAAGCAAGTATTTAGTTACTGTTAGACAAAGTACAGTATGTAAAGTAGGCTGTAGGAAATGGCTCACAGTTCCATATTGTCCTGTAGTGTGACCGTCCTCTTGTAACTCAGGCTGGGATGTACCACGACAATCATATGGAGGATGGAACCTCGTCAAAGGAGAACAGAATGATCTATAGTGACTCAATGCCTCGCAGAGTGGGAAGCTTTTACAGAGGTACCCTTTAAATAGATTGTTTCTTGTGTAACCATCGTAATACTTGCATTTAATGGAAACTGTTACTTTAATGTGCATGATGAGAATGTTATTTATTAATAAAAGAATATATATATATATATATATATATATATATATATATATATATATATATATATATATATATATATATATACACACACACACACACACACACACACACACACACACACACACACACACACACACAAGGAAGTAGATTTGGCTTGAATACTGGTGGGGTTGCAGCGTGAAGCATCTACAATTTTCCATCGATAATGGTATTGGGGGGTTGTACTTGCTTGCTTTGATTATTGGGGGTTAACTTCCCCATTTCCCCTGGAAACTACACCCCTGTGTGTGTGTGTGTGTGTGTGTGTGTGTGTGTGTGTGTGTGTGTGTGTGTGTGTGTGTGTATATATATACACTGGCAGCCAAATGTTTGGAATAATGTATAGATTTTGCTGTTTCGGGAGGAGATTGGTACATGGCTTACTAATTCACCAAAGTGGCATTCGGCTGATGATAATGTTTAGTCAGGACATTGCTGATATAATAAACAGCACCATCATTATTTGACAAAAGTAATTTTTGATCAAATCTAGACATGTCCCATTTCCAGCAGCCATCACTCCAACACATTATCCTTGACTAATCATGCTAAATTGCTAATTTGGTACTAGAAAATCACTTGCCATTATATAAAACACAGTTAAAAGCTATTTGGTTCATTAAATGAAGCTGAATATTGTCTTTGTGTTTGTTTTTGAGTTGCCACAGTATGTAATAGACTGGCATGTCTTAAGGTCAATATTAGGTCAAAAATGACAAAAAAGAAACAGCTTTCTCCAGAAACTCATCAGTCAGTCATTGTTTTGAGGAATGACAGCGATACAATGCTTGAAATTGCCAAAAACTGAATATTTCATACAAAGGTGTACATTACAGTCTTCAAAGACAAAGGACAACTGGCTCTAACAAGGACAGAAATAGATGTGGAAGACCAGATGTACAACTAAACAAGAGGATAAGTACATCAGAGTCTCTAGTTTGAGAAATAGACGCCTCACATGTCCTCCGCTGACAGCTTCATTGAATTCTACCCGCTCAACACAGTTTCATGTACAACAGTAAAGAGAAGACTCAGGGGTGCAGGACTTATGGTAAGAATTGCAAAGAAAAAGAAACTTTTGAAACAGAAAATCAAAAAGAAAAGGTTGGAGTGGTCAGAGAAACACAGACATTGGTCAACAGATAATTGGAAAAGAGTGTTACGGATCTTAACGCCATTGAGCTTTTGTGGGATCAGCTAGACTGTAAGGTGTCTGAGAAGTGCCCGACAAGACCGACACATCTATGGCAAGTGCTACAGGAAGTGTGGGGTGAAATGTCACCTGAGGATCTGGACAAACTGACAGCTAGAATGTTCAACCGGTGCCCGCCTCATCCTTGCCCATCCCTTACCCCATTGCACATTTATTATCTCATTACACCTGTGGCACCTGTCAAGGGGTGGGATATATTAGGCAGAAAATGAACAGTCAGTTCTTGAATTTCCTGTGTTGGGAGCAGGACAAATTGGCAATCGTAAGGATCTGAGCATCTCCAAAACGGCAGTTCTTGTGGGGTGTTCCTTGTATGCAATGGTTAGTACCTATCAAAACTGGTCCAAGGAAGGACAACCGGTGAACCTGCGGCAGGGTCATGGGTGCTCAAGGCTCACTGATGCACGTGGGGAGCGAAGGCTAGCCCGTCTGGTCCGATCCCACTGAAGAGCTACTTTAGCACAAATTGCTGAAAAACGTAATGCTCGCAATGATAGAAGGTGTCAGAACATGCAGTTCATCGCAGCTGGCTGCGTATGGGGCTGCGTAAACGCAGTCTAGTCAGAGTGCCCATTCTGACTTCTGTCCACCACCCAAAGAGCCTACATTGGGCATGTGAGCATCAGAACTGGACCATGGAGCAATGGAAGATCATGTGGATAGCCGGGTGTGTGTGCATCGTTTACTTGGAGAAGAGCTGGCAACAGGATGCACCATGGGAAGAAGTCAGGCTGGCGGAGGCAGCGTGATGCTCTGGGCAATGTTCTGCTGGGAAACCTTGGATCCTCGCATGGATCCATGCCTTCTACATCCTCCTCCAAAAGAACCTTGGTTACTTTGTCACGTACCACCTACCTAAAGATTGTTGCAGACCACGTACACCCCTTCATGGCAACGGTAGTCCTTGATGGCAATAGACTCTTTCAGCAGGATAATGTGCTCTCCCACACTGCACACATTGTTCAGGAATAGTTTGAGGAACTTGACGAAGAGTTCAAGGTGTTGCCCTAGCCTCCAAATTCCCCAGATCTCTATCCGATTGAGCATCTATGAGATGTGCTGGACCACATGTATGATATGTATATATGTATATATGTATGTATGTATGTGTGTATGTGTATGTGTATATGTATGTATATCACACATTCTGGCATTTTGCATTGGATTTTTTCATAAAATAGGGCCTCCATTGTTCAGATTGTTGGTCCAGCACATCCCATAGATACTCAATCGGATCAAATGTTTATGTCAAAAAAATATTGATGACTACTCATTGGCATATCCAAATTACTTTCAAATCACGAATGAAAATGTCCCTCCCCCATGTACCTACTTTTGACTAGCTGCTTACTTTTTCAGTTTCAGAAGTGTTTTTCCAATTAATGTTTTGCATGAGGAGGCTATAAAATCTTCATAAAAGAGTTCATGAACCAAACCAAACAGCTCCGGGGGGGAATAACAACATTACAGACTTTGATTTGAAGCAGAAAAGTATTTGAAAATCAGACAAAAAGAGAAAGGTACAAGACTGTGTACTTGACGGAATGAACTACAATCCCATGAAGCATTGCAAATGATGCAATCGAATTAAAACCAATGGAAAAATACAAAACTGTTGATATTATCTATACAATCAACATATTTCAAGTATATTGCAAAATATTCCAATATATACAAATATGTAAGTAGTTTGAGGGTGTAGGGAGACCGACTTCACACCTCAGACTGAAAAAAGCCTGACGTCACTGGGGTTTCCATTTTGTCCATGTTGTGTCACTGATTCTAGCTTTTGTTTATTCTGTCCTCTGGTTCAGTGCCCTCTCCTCGACCCGATAACTCGTTCCAAGAGAGCGCCGGACAGAGCAGAGTGCCAGCGGTCACAGCAGAAAGCACAACCATGACAAACCACCCCAAACGTCAGATCAATTTCGACCCCTGGTGAGCACACACGCTTGTTGAGGCTGCACACCTGAGATCCATAAATCATGCTGTATATGTGCAGATACTGTACTTCGGCTGGAGGATGAAATGCTTTATTAATATGGAAGTGACAACATGAAATATTTGACTACAAACAAAACTCTAGAAAATCAGTGTGTTGAAAAATAAGGAGCATCCATTGTTCTGTTTTGAGATATTTGGCAACTCTATTATTGCTGACGAGTCATGCAGTGAGTGCAAAAAATAATAATGCATGCCCACTTTGCATCCTCTTAATAATCTGCACGCAATCTAGTTATGGGTAAATCTTTGATCAGATTTGTAAACGCATTTTCACTTTGATACACAGTCATGTTTGATATTTCATGTTAAATGCACCAGAAAATTACAATAATACAATAAAGTTTATTGGGTGGAAAAATGTGCCTAATTGTCATGAAAATTATGTCACACTTCAAGTCTTTATAATCCTATATATATATATATAAATTCTTACTGCAAAAAATCATTTCTTATTTATAAATGTTTTACTTTGCCATGAAATATGACACAGGCATTTCTTTGTGAGGTTTAACTTTTAATGTTATATTTCTAGGAACAATTCAGATCCAATGGTCATGAACGCACCCGAGGTCCCGAAACCGAAAGAAAAACAGGGTTTCTTCAGGGCCATAAAGAAGAAAAAGAAGAAGTCACAGCCGGTAACAATCATTCACAAAATGTCTTATAACTGGAGAAAAGATTTCAGCTGCGGTAATCAGACAGTAACGCTGTAGCCAAGACACTGTGTGTGTGTTTCACGTGTATGTATACGTGTTGCGTAGCTGCCGTGTTTGTGTGTTTTTGTAAGTTTGTCTATGTATTGTGTACATGAGGTGATAGTCTAGTATAGGAGAATACTGTATCTCTCACTCTGAAGTATTCAGGCAGGTAAGTGGCTTCAGAGAGTCTGAAAAGGAAAGAGATATGGGCGTGTCATCCCAAAAGGAGGCCGTCCGCTTTAGCGAATCCTGATGTTTTCAGCTCCTTTGTCCAGTTTATGTCCAACAGAATGTGGCAGTGACTCTTGGGGGGGAATTCACCAAGAATGAATTGCGCCCACTGATAGTGTAATGTATTTGCACGCACTGTCTGCGTTGTTTTAGCACCCGATTCACTAAAGAATTATGCAAATCAGGTTACGGCAACAAACACACTCCAAAAAATTGTACTAGTTCTGGCACACTCTGGCAGATGACTTCCTCACTATATTGCAAGTACCTAAAAATGCAGAAAAACTCCTCTTTATCATTTGATGATTATTTTCCATGATCGATTGAAAATGTAAACAAACATATATTTTATTAACATTCCATTTATCATACGATAATATTAGCGCAATTTTAATTGCTTCGGACAAATGGCGCATACCTTTGCGAATAAAGTGCAGTCTATATTAAAACATAGAAAGGAGGCGTAATTGCACTGCAAACATAAACATTTACTTTCTTTAAATACACACAACAGTGCCCGCCCACTTTTTCAGTTGTTACTTTTTGCCATGGAGATTTCGTTAAAAGTGTTGTAAGCCTTGAACCAAACCAATCAGCTCTGAGGTGAATCACAACATTACAAACTTTGATTTGAAGTAAAAAGTATAAGAAAATCAGGCAGAAAGACAAAGATACAAGGAATAGTACACACAAAAATGATAACTCTGTCATGATTTACTCATCTTTAAGCCATCCCAGATGTGTATGTCTTTCCTTCTTCAGCAGAACCGAAATAAAGATATATATAAGCACATTTCAGTGCTGTTTGTCCATACAATGGAAGTGAATGGGTGCCATCAGGCTGATGGCTGTTTGACTGTCCAAAAGGCATATTTAGGCAGCATGAAAGTAATCCACACGACTCCAGTCGATCAGTGAATGTCTTCGGAAACAAATCGATAGGCTTGTGTGAAAAATATAAACCTTTAAAAAATGCTTCCTGCTACCGGTCGACCCATCACTGAGCTATCACATGACGTAAGCATGATGGTATTCACGCGAGAAGGTCATTTCAAACAGCAATACAGCGCTGGGCGGAAGCAACTATTTATATTTAAAAAAAGTTTAATTATTGATTCGCTTCAGAAGATATTCATTGATTGACTGGAGTTGTGTGGACTTTTATGTTGCCTAAATATGCCTTTTAGACCATCAAACAGCCAGCAGCCTGATGGCACCCATTCACTTCATTGTACGGAGAAACAGAGCTGAAATGTGCTTATATATATATATATCTTTATTTCAGTTCTTCTGAAGAGGGAAAGAGAATCACATCAGGGATGGCTTAAAGGTGAGTCAATCGTGAAAGAATTTTTGGGTGAACTAATCCTTTAACGTCTTTAATGTGGGAATGAACTACAATCCCATGACGCATTGCAAATGATTTCATCAAATGAAAAAAGTTGGAAAAATATAAAACAATTGATTTAAAGTTTATGGGCCTCATTCATGAAACACGAGCAGAATGTTTTTTTGTGTGTAAATCGTTCGGAAAGCCGTTCTGACGTAAATTCTCAGAAGTTCAGAAAGTTTTCGTCGTTTCAAAACGTTTCAAAACCTAACCTGGACCATGTGTAAATCGTGCGTACATCCGAACGTGTTGTTCTTTCACACAAACTGACATGACTGCATTTTTATAGAAATTAAATTAAATCATGAAAAAATTAACTAATTAAATTAGTGAAATTAACCTTAAAAATAATAGCAAACAAATTTTAAATCATAGCCTATACTTCTATTGAAACTTTTCTTTACTGCTTGAATACATTTTTTCCAAGTATGTGCTTGATTTTTCTCGAAGAAATTAATGCCCTCTAACGTGACTGGTTAGACAGTTTTTTATATGATATGAGCTCAATAATTTAAGTTTCATAATTTAGTATAGGTATCGGTAAATCGCTTTCAGCTGGTAACGTATCGTCAATGCTAATGCTGTTAAACCCATAAAAAAACATATCGCGGGCATGTGCGAACACAATACAATGGGGGTAAATATATAAAAAGCGCACACATTGTCGTATAGCTTGCAAATCTGTAATATCTTACAGTGTTTTGGTCAAAGAACTTCTTCAGGCATTCTATTAATTTATCTGAAGATTGTTGCAGTTGCAAATATATCACTGTTACCGTCTTGAATTACCCGTGAATTTTCACAAATGACGATGCGACTTAACTGAACCAGAGAAGGTTAATGGTGGTGGACATCCTCCTGTCGGCATGAACTGAACATTTTTTACATGCATGTCAAACCCTTTTTATTGACTTCTTGAACTGTTTGATTCACAAAAGAGCCTCCGATGGCAGCAAAAACATCGATTTATACTAAATAAAAATTGTTCGATGTCAATGAGCTTCATTCATAAAAACGATTTGTCTAAACGAGTTCTGCATAGATGTTAACAGCATTTACAAGCGAGTCTGGTGTCTTCCTTATATAGCGTTTTCATGAGCGTGGATTATAATTGTGAATGAATGTGAACACGCCCCCTCTTTATGAATGTTTGGAATTCACTAACATGCGTTTTACTCATTTTACTTGCAAATTACTCTGAAGTTTCATGAATGAGGCCCATTGATTATAAGTTTCAAAACTATATATTTGAATTTAATTGCAAAACATTCATATATTTGCAAATATAAGTAGGTATGCACCAATGTATTGGCTGCCGATATTTATCGGCCGATTATTGACCAAATGAAAACATCAGCTTATCGGTTACGAGTATGAAAACACCGATATGAAAAAACAATGGTTTATTTATAGTTTACTAGTAATACACTTTGTGAAAACTCTGTAAATGCACAATTCAGAAATAATAATAGCTACAATTTTTTCTCATTCACACGTTAATGCATAAATTATGGCATAAACGGACTTGACACTTACCTATAGGCACATATTGGAAATTAGGCATACTGGAAATTATCTATTGTTAGAACTTTAAAAAATCTTTTGTACCTCTTTCTAATTAGTTTTAAGCATTTAAGCATATCGATATTGGCCTGTAGTTTTTTGTTCAAATGCTCATTTCAGTGCATCTCTATATTTGCGTCATGCACAGTGCATCATGGGTGGTCGCTGCAGAGATTTTTTGGCATTTGCTGCAATTCTCTGATTGGTGGATCTTTCTCTGCAGGATCATGGGTAGTGTAGTTCTTCACTAAAATTCCGCTATTAAACATGATTTTGTAAAAATAAAGTTGAAATAATGCTGACTGTTTAGCAACTTCTAAGCTCACGGTAGGTCTGCCTTTAATGGTTTACAATCGTTATCGTTAATAATCTCCAGTATTTTTCTAAGGAGAAAATAAATGGGATTTTTACTTACAGAACCAAACTGTTGCGCTCTATATCCGCTGAGTGTTACTCGTTTGGGTGAAATCAACCCCCAGGTTTCATATTAAGTTGGGACATGAGGAAGAATTTTACCATTCAAAAAAATGACACACATCAGCTTAAAATAAAGTGCACAAAGGTTGCGCAACTCTCTAGTGAATTCGGCCCCTGAGAGTGCAGTTTGCCCACTATAGCCATATGGAGAGCAGTACAGACCCGAGCAGCATGTGCCGTGTCCACAAATATTGAACCAGAGGACCGTATGTTCATCTGCTGTTTTCAACAACAAAAGATGTTTGGTGTATATAGAATGAGCCACTGGGGTTTTGTGCGTCTTATATTGCAGACGGACGGCAACGAGGGAAGGAACCCCAGCATCAAGAAAAGCCTTTTCCCCCTCTTTAACACAAAGAATAGCTTAAAGCATAACTCTTCTGTCAAAGTGCTCCCTGTTGTCCCGCAGCCTATGGTATTGCTCGCTTTAAACCGTGCCGATCTACAAAACAAACACAATCACCATTGCATGTGATTTGAAATGTATACATCTTTAATGACTGGTTACTTTGCAAAAAACATACATTTAAAAAACAGCAACACTAGGCCCAGATCCGTGTTAACATGTGATATGATTGTGGAACAATACTGTCAAAGTACTACAAGAGTAGTGGCTCTCAACTGGTTGTGACCCACAAATGTATTGGTCGTCTGTTCTGAGTAATAAAATGTGACCATATACATTATATAATTGTACATATTTAAGAGTAGAGTAAAATACACAGGCTTATCAACTTTTAAAAAGAAGGAGAAAATACTTTTAATATATTTAGTTGTTGACGTCAAACGCTACGGTATTTGGCCGCAAATTCATCTGTTAGCCTGATAAATCTCAGTTCTGCTGTTGTTCATGCATTCATAGCGTACGTATGGTTCATGTTTGGTTGTTTTTTGGGGAATGAATTCCTAACGTTCAGGGAACGTTCTCTTTAGGTTCTAGGAACCAGGGACTAAAAATGAGTTTTTCCTTTTAGTTATTTCTGTCTTTTTTCGTTCCAGTTCGGAAGATCGCAGCCTCCTTTCCAAGTGGTAACCGGTTAGAACAAAACAAAAATGACAGTACTCTGGGCTAATGGTGGGTGAAATATTTGCGAGGTTGCCAGATCTAGCAAGATAAATGAGCAATGCGGTCTGGAAAAACTAGCCCAAAATAAGTGAAAATATGCCACTAAATGTTTCTGGTGTGGTGTATTTATCAGCATGGAAATCATAACAAGCATACTGTTAATTCAAATATAATTTTTAATACAGATCTGGATCTTGCAGCATCAAATCTGTATTAATGCATCATATCTAACAATAATTCAGTGACTTGGAAACAACTGAGAAATGTACTTTTACAGTACTCACTTAACACAGCCAATCAGCCAATCGTGTGGCAGCAGTGCAATGCTTAAAATCATGCAGATACGGGTCAGGAGCTTCAGTTAATGTTCACATCAACCATCAGAATGGGGGAAAAATGTGATCTCAGTGATTTGGACCGTGGCATGATTGTTGGTGCCAAACGGGCTGGTTTGAGTATTTCTGTAACTGCTGGGATTTCCACACACAGCAGTCTCTAGAATTTACTCAGAATGGTGCCAAAAACAAAAAACATCCAGTGAGCGGCCGTTCTGTGGATGGAAATGTCTTGTGATGAGAGAGGTCAACAGAGAATAGACAGACTGATTCGAGCTGACAGAAAGTCTACGGTAACTCAGATAACCGCTCTGTACAATTGTGGTGAAAAGAATCTCAGAATGCACAACATGTCAAACCTTGAGGCGGATGGGCTACAACAGCAGAAGACCATGTCGGCTTCCATTTCTGTCAGCCAAGAACAGAAAGCTGAGCTCCAGTGAGAACAGGCTCACCAAAACTGGACAGTTGAAGACTGGAGAATTTGGCACCAACAACATGAATCTATGGACCAAGCCTGCCTTGTGTCAACAGTCCAGGCTAGTGGTGGTGGTGTAAAGATGTGGGGGATGTTTTCTAAATTGAGGCCTGTTAATACCAAACAATCATTGCTTGAATGCCATAGCATATTTGAGTATTGTTGCTGGCCATGTGCATCCCTTCATGGCCACAATTTACCCATCTTCTAATGGCTACTTCCAGCATGATAATGCACCATATCACAAAGCAAAAGTCTTCTCAATCTGGATTCATGAACATGACAATGCGTTAACTGTTCTTCAGTGGCTTTCCCAGTCACCGGATCTGAATCCAACCTTTGGAATGTGGTAAAATGGGAGATTCGCAGCATGAATGTGCAGCTGACAAATCTGCTGAAATTGCGTGATGCAATCATGTCAACAAGAGGTTAAGAGAACCATCCTGTACAACCTAAAACTTATGTTCCATTTCCGTTAAAAAGAAAGGAAGACTCGCAGACTTGAGTGAAATTTTTTTGATGAATACAAAACAGAAATGTAATGCCTCTCTTTGGCATAAGCCCTGTTTGGCGGTCTGAAATTAGTACACGGAACAATCAAATCCTGCCGGAGATAGGAGGCAGGGGCGAGGAGCCTATCCCCGTGCAGGACAGGGCTCAACTGGTGGTGGTGGGGTGGAGGAGGTTGCCGTGTTAGCACACTGAAACAGCAATGTGATAGATTGTGAGCAGACTTATAAAGCCATGGCTTACATGTGATTGGCTAGGAGTTACCTTGCTAATGGTGCAAAGATGCACAGCTGCTAGTCTTCCCGCTAGGGCTACGCTTAAATTTCTGGGAACCAAAACCTAACGTTCAGAGCTTGTTAAATGGGTAATAATTGTGCATATTGTCAGGCCTGTGCAGTTCATGTTGATATTAACAATTTTCATTCAATTATTCGTTTTTCTTCTCTTTTTTTGAGGGGGGGGGGGGTTGTCACATGATGTCCAAAGTAAATTCTGGGTCCTGAAGGAAAACCAGTTGGGAACCACTAAGTTACATGTAAATTGAAGACGTCTGTCTATAGACTAAAAACTGGTCTTCAAGCATAATAAATACCACACCTGCCAATAGCACTCACATTTATGGTCTTAATAGTTGGCAGCATAGTCATATTCATAATTTAATATCAAAAGTTGTATTTTTAGATGTTAAATTGATTGGATCTGGTTCTATGTGTTTTACACTCCAAGCATCATTTCTTCAGCATGTTAACTGTGAGATGCATGAACCGTCTGTAGTAGAGCCTGCTCAGAAAGGATGCACGCTTTCACATGTGCCATTCTCCAAAAACCAGGACGGAGCAGAAGAAGTGGTCAAAATGGTCTTAGAAACACACTTACAAACACTTGCACATTAGGTTACAAAGGGTCAGAAACTGGCACGTCCCAAAATACTAGCCGCTTTATCTATCTTCAATAATCTGTCTCTTCCAAAAGCTTTTGGAAATGCTGGTTATTTAAGGAAAATCCTTTCTAATTCTTAATTTTTATCCGCGGTCAACAGATGGATGCTGAAAGCTGGTTTAAAGGGCAGTATTCTGGCACGTTTCCAGTCATCTGGCGCAATGCACGTGATTTTGGGTGCACTCTTGACATTGAAAATCAGTCCTACCATTCGGGGGATTTCACTGGTTTTGTGGTTTGATCTTTGTGGCAGGTTCCTGTTGAGAGCCAACAGGACCAGCACGTGATACAGAGACCAGTGAAATCCTCCTCTCATCACAGCAGTCACCACCGCAATCGGGAGCGTGATCGGGAACACGACCTGGAAAGGGACAGGGAACGTGACCGGGATCGAAACCGTGAAAGGCATCGCGATCGAGACAGGGACAACACTTGGCCGCCTGAAAAGCAGGCAGACGTGCAGCCTCAGGTAAGAGAAAACAGCAAGGGGTTTTTTGGGGTGTTGTTTCCCTGCTGAAATAAAAAACAGCCTAAGCTGGGTTGCTGGTCTTATGAGGTTCAAGAAGGTTTAACTTGTCTCCCATCCTGGCCAAGCTGGCTTCCCAGCTGATAAGTGCCCCAAACATCTTAAGCCAGCCTAAATTGGTTTGCTGGTCCTAGCTGGTTTAAGCTGGTCTAGCCGGTCTTTTAGTCTGACCAGCTGATAAGTGCCAAATTCCTCAAAAACCAGCAAACCAGACCAGCAAAGCAGTTTATGCTTAGGTTGTTTCCCTACTACCCCAGCCTGATAATCTGAGAAGCACCCCAAGTCCCTAGAAAACTAGAAAACCACACCAGCTAAGACCAGCAAATTAGTTTAGGCTTAGGTTGTTTCCCTGCTGAAAAAAAATTCATAAACCAGCCTAAGATGGTTTGCATGTCTTAGCTGTTTTAAGATGGTCTAGTTGGCCTGACTAGCTGACAAGTGCTTACTCAAAACTTTAAAACCAACAAACTAGACCAATCTGTTCAGGATAGAAGACCAACTAAGACCAGCTTAGGTGTTGGTTGTTTCCCTGCTGGAAGAAAAACCGCTTAAACCAGACTGTGCTTGTTTGCTGGTCTTAGCTGGTTTAAGAAGGTTTAGCTGGTATCCCATCCAGACCAACTGATAAATACCCCAAATCCCTCTAAAACCAGCAACCCAGACTAGCTATGACCAGCAAATCCGAAAAGGGTTAGATAAAAAAAAAAAAAAAAAACGATTTAAACCAGCCTAAAATTTGCTGGTGTTAGCTGGTCTAACTAGTCTCCAAGCCTGACCAACTGATAAATGCCCAGATCTCTCTAAAATCAGCAAACCAGTTTAGGCTATGCTTAAACCAGCCTGAGCTTGTTTGCGTGTCTTAGCTGGTTTAAGAAGGTTTAGCTGGTTTTCCAGCATGACCAGACAATAAGTACCCCAAATCCCTCTAAAACCAGAAAACCAGACCAGCTAAAACTATCAAACTAGTTGAGGCATATGTTGTTTTCCTGCTAAATCACCTTTAACCAGCTTGAACATGTTTAATGGTCTTAGCTGGTTTAAGATAGCCTAACTAGAATCCCTCGCCGATCTCTTTATTTTTTCGAAATGTTCAGCAGCCATGCACTAATTTGCAATATTCAAAGCCTGATATTTTATGATGGCAAACCCAAGCACAAAGATGGCTGTTTATTTTTCATCTGTCTTGGTTTTTATTTCAGAACCAGCCCCTGAAGTCCCTGCGTAAGCTCCTACACCTCTCCTCGCCTGCCTCGTCCAATCCACCCCCACCCCCCGATCGTTCAGCAGAACTGCGCTTCCAGCCCCTTCCTAACCCCCCCTCAAAAGGGAACCTGAATGAGGTCAGAGGGCACCCGGCAGGGAGCGTCACTCCCAATACCAAGAGCCGCAAACCCCACAACTACCCCATGCCTGGGCAAATTGAGTCCAGCTGGCACGTCTCTGCTCTGAATCGAGCCGAGGGGGCACCGTACCCAGACCAAATGGCTAACAAAGGTGGGCAGAATGGTATCGGCTTTAACAGAGCCGCCCGCACGAGGATGCCGAACCTCAACGATCTGAAAGAAACGGCTCTTTAGAGGGATCCCCTAGTGTCTAACGTGGTACTCGGCCTCTCCTTTCCTTCCTGGCTACCTATGGAATGCTAAACAATATTGTTCATACAGTGGAACGCAATGCCACTTCTGGCCAGAAGGTGGCTATAGTTATGTCTCAGATTTGTTTTTTAAAAACATCCACATTTGATAGAATTTGTACTATCGTTCATAACATCTGGATTCAGTTTTTTCTGTTGAATATCTTAATGAAAATGATGATATGAAATGATGTATTTGTATATGGATATTTAGAGACGGGGGGGAAATCTGTGGAATTGTAAGAGCTTTAGTTTATACACAAGAGAATGTATAAATATTTAACGTGTAATAATTCTATATTTCATGGAGATTATTCAATGAATTATCGGTGTGTTAACAGTTGCAATGTACAGAGTGCATTTTATGGTTGTAACAAAAGTATTTATTATTTGAATTATTTTCCTCTCTTTATTGAACTTTGTTTTCTGATATGAATTCTCAGTGCAGATCGATATTACACTCTCTCATACTGCAGGTGAACGAATCAGTTGTCCTCACAAGGTTTTGTTTATGGAGTTTTTCCCTTTTTAAAGTCACGACAGCATATCAGCAATTACTGATGCTTCCTAACCAGGTTCTATGTTACTTTTCATGGAGATCATTAAATCAAAGTCCCATCATGACTATTTGTCTCACTTTACCCTTAGCTGGTGTCTTACTGTGTGTTTTGCTCAATCTAAAGGAATGTTCCGGGTTCAATACAAGTTAAGGTCAGTCAACAGCATAATGTTGATTACCACAAAGGTTCATTTGGATCAGTCCATATGGGTTACAATGAGCCACTTACAATGGAAGTCAATGGGGCCAATCTGTAGACGTTCAAATACTCACTGTTTTAAAGGTGAAGCCACAAGATGTAAACAATATCCATGTTAACGTGATTTTAATGTGATAAAATCGTTTGCTAACCATTTCTGTGTAAACTGATCGCCAATTTTACCATGTTGTGCCTTGGCGACGTGACACCGTAAACCCTAAAGTCCTAAAACCACCCAAAAAAGATGATTTAAACAAGTTTACGGCTCAAATAATACACAAGTTTTAACAGAAGAATGAATGTGTGCTTTTATAAAATGATAAGTTTCACATTTCTGCCTTTTTAAACCCTCCAAAAATTGGCCCCATTCACCTCCATTATAAGTCCCTCACCGTAACCTCGATTTTTTTATTTATTTTTTAATAAACAAGGGGAAATTACTTTTTGTGGTTCGTTATGTCATAAATGCTGTCAGTTGATCTTAACCTGGAACATTCCTTTAAACAGACAGTTCACCCAGACAGCATTGTCATTATCAGGGTTGGACTGGGAAGAGAAATCGACCCGGGATTTTACATAGCAACTGGCCCAAAAGTGTTCGCTGTCCTTTTCTGCATATTGCAGCACCGTTTTGTGGTCCGTTTTGCATAACACATCGGCTCATTTTAGCGTATCGCTGCCCATTTGGCCCATTTCGTGGCCGGCCCGTTCTGTTCTCCCGATGGCCAGTCCGCCCCTGATCAGCCCAAAGTGCGGCGGCCCACGACGAAAATGCCCGGTTTGCCAGATTACCAGTCCAGCCCTGCTCATTATTTACCCTCATGTTGTTGTGGAACACAAAAGGTGGATTTTCGAAGAATATCTTGGCCACTCTTTTTCATATAATGACAGTGAATGAGGACTGGGACCGTCAAGCTCTAAAACAGGAAAAAAGCAGCAAGTCAAGAAACAGATCAGTCAAATTCTGAACATATTCAGGGCAGAGTTTCCCAAAAGCATCGTAAGCCATTGGCGCCAATGCTCTCCACGATCAACTTAAACTTGAGATGCTTTGGGGAAACGCTGCCCAAACCAGTTTTGTGAACTGGATCAACCGGTTTATTGAAAAGATCTTGACACGAATCAGACATCGCTACTTCTCTCATGACCTCTGGAGATTGTTAAGATTTCGAGGAATATCGACTTGTCTCACACAAAGCTATCGGATGGCTTCAGAACATGTGGAATAAAGTGCACACCACTTTAATGACAAAATTGTAATTTTTCTCGTGGTTGGGATTAGAAAGTCAAGTCTGTACCCCACTCGCTTTGAGGGCTCGATTGCATGTGTGCATCATTCCTTTAACGAAGTGAACAACTGGAGATTTCATTTGAGTCCGTTTAATGGCATGTTTTTGAAAAAGATAAAAGCGTTTCTTCGAGATCTCGTAAAAGATCTCGTGTTTATTGATCCATTCGCGGGGACGGCAGGTGTGAGATGCAATTTTTCAAATCGAGCCCTAAAACTCGGCTTATTCTCATTCAGAACCATGTTTCAGATTAGTGTTTATTTTGACTTTACTTCACTGTACATTTCTTTAAATGATATTCTACACGTACAGATTAATATAAGATAGAGAATATATGCAAAATAACTGTATTAAAGGAATATTCCGGGTTCAATACAAGTTGAGCTCAATCGACAGCATTTGTGGCGTAATGTTGATTTTCCACAAAAAAAATGATTTCGGCTCGTCCCTCCTTTTCTTTAAAAAAGGCAAAAATCGAGGTTCCAGTGAGACACTTACAATAGAAGTCAATGGGGCCAATTTTTAGAGGGTTTAAAGGCAGAAATATGCAGTTTATAATTACATAAATGCACTTGCATGAATTCTTCTGTTAAAACTCATGTATTATTTGAGCTGTAAAGTTGTTTAAATCATCAGTAAACAGGATCACAGGGTTTACAGCATTACGTCATCATGGCAATGAAGTTGTAAAATTGTCTATAACTTTCCACAGAAATGTTAGTAAACAATTTGATCACACTATTATCATGTTCACACATACAGTACATTGTTTTGTCTTGTGGCTGTACTTTTGAAACTTGAGTATTTTAAAGTTTACCGATAGGCCCCATTGACTTCCATTGTAAGTGCCCCACTGTAACCTCAATTTGTGCTTTTTTTTAAAATATTTTTTTTTTTGTTGTTGTTGTTGTTGTTGTAAACAACATTATGCCACAAACACTATCGACTGAGCTTAACCATGCATTTGACCAATGCAAACACAGCAATATAACAGGACTTTATCATCCTTCAAAGAGTCAATATCCTATCTTGCTTCTAAAATTTAAAGTGGAAGTGTGTAAATTCTGCAAAAAATAGCTTAATGATTGTTTTAAAAAGGTTTCCCCTGAACAGTTCCCCCATACTGACAAGCAGTCCCTCCCCAAACACATGCCAGAGCACTGACGGTGTTAACATGCACACCAATACATTGATAACTACAACAATCTGCTTATTAAATAAAAAATAAAAAAATCACACAAAGCAAGAAAACCTTGTTTATGTTAGATTTGAAATCATAGTGTTATTCTATGCTTTAGACGACAAACCTAAACAGGTATACGCATATAAGATAAGGTGTCGTGTAGATTATTCACTCACTAGTATCCTTATGTTTAGGGGTGGCCTTTAGGGAAAAGGACCAATCAGGTTGCGGGATCAAGAACCTTGCAGGGAGTCAGATTTCAGCACATCACCGGAAAGAACCGCAGTAAACATGTTTTCAGTAGAGGTCGACTACGGAAGATTGTATTTTTTTATCATAGACTTTCCTTCCTATGACGGCTATTGACATAGAGGCTACAAGAGTTCAAAATAAGTCAAATCCCAGGTGCTGTTTATTTTTCAACCAAAAGCCTGATAATAACCAGAAGAAAAAAAAATATGATTATAATGTGGGAATTTTAACTATAAACACGCCCAAAACACACCAGGGACTTTTATTTTGAAATGAGGCGATCTGGTTTCGTTATAATTCTCTATATTTAAGTATTTACTAAATTAAGCGTTTTATAGCCTATGAATTCAGCAGCTGAAGGTTTTTGCATATGCATATTTCACAAGATGTGGTTAAAAAAAAATATCGCAACTAACTATAATATTTTTTGCCGATAACCGATTGTTCCAAAAAGCAACTATAATCACCGATTAATCCTGTAAAACCGATATGTTTACATGCAATGTGAAATCAGGGTAATGCACAAAAATCGATCTTTATTATTGTTATTATTATTATTATTTTTACCGTTTATGACCTTCCCCGATAACGTGCATGTGAACATGCTCAATGTTTTGTAAGTGTCCGTGTTTCCACTTTCAGGGAAATCCACCGAGAAAAAAACTATTTTAACTTTGAAACAAATTACACACTTTAGCTTTAAATTATGATGCTTTATTTACATTTATTTACACTGATTAACACTTTTTTTTCAACAGGTTTTTTTACAAGATCCACCAAAGAGAGTGACAGAGAGTTTTCATTTGAATAAATATCTATTAAAATGTATCATTGAATATGTTTTTGTTTGATTGTTTATAAACGGTGCACTTTAAACAGACATTTCTCACAGCTGTTTGTGTTGATATGGTGTTTGATTAAAAAAAAAAAAAAAAACTTTGTATCTATCTAAACTTTTAAACACATGATTTGATTTGGATCCCATTTATGGCACATTTTATGTTCTATTCTACACAATCATTGAAATACAGTCCATAGCATATTTTTAACCATTTCATCATTTACATCACAAAATAACCTGTTCTTACCTGTGTTGATTTCAATCACAGCTCTTCTTCAGTGTGGAATAAGAAAGATATTTTTCAACAACAACTTCAATCAGTTTCAGTATTTTGGTTTGGAATCTTAATCTTCCATTAAATGATTCTGTTTTCTTTCGTGATTATAACAAACTGTATTGATTTTTGTAAGAAAGAGATCTTAGTTTCACCTAAATGCTTTCAAAAGTCTAAAAATCAAACTGCTTTGAAAGTCAACCACTTCTGTTCTTGTTGAATTCTTTCAGGTTATTATTAGTGACAAAACATTTCTCCCTGAGCAATGCAGTCTGCCAGTTTGCCTATTAAGAGTATTTCACCCTTGTTGGTTTTAAGCAAAAGATCTAGCATGTGACAAAGGCTACTTTTGAGGCATCGTCCAAACTAATACTCTTGCGGTTGAAAACACATTGAATTTGGTCACTTCCATCCTAATCTATGGCTGGTGGTGGCGTAGTGGGCTAAAGCACATAACTTGTAATCAGAAGGTTACTGGTTTGATCCCCACGGCCACCACCATTGTGCCCTTGAGTAAGGCATTTAACTCCAGGTTGCTCCGGGGGGATTGTCCCTGTAATAAGTGCACTGGAAGTCACTTTGGATAAAAGCGTCTGCCAAATGCATAAATGTAAATGTAATCTTTTTTCATTTGAAAACTCAGTTTTCAGTTTCCAGGCATCATAGTTTTCCAAAGTATGCATTATTAGAGAGAGTGTTTTCGAAACTCTCTATTTTTGAACAGCATTGTGGATGAGAGGCATAAACATGGCAAAATTGATGCGTTTCAAATGAAAACGTATTCTGCCACATCCGCAGTCTACACTAATATATTTTGGTTAAAACTCCATGTTTTGATTCCTAATGTCATCGTTCCCCAAATTATGTGGATCTAGAGAGCGTTTTCGAAACTCTTTGTTTTCAACGGTGAAAAATGCTGTTGATGAGAGTCATATCGTTTTTTAAACCAAAATGTGTCCACAACCACACTTATACGTTTTTGGTTGAAAACTCGTTTTCCATTTTCTTAACATCATTGTTTCCCGAAGTATACAGAACTGGAGAGTTTTTGAAAGTTGAAATGGAGGAAAACGCTGTTCCAGTAAGGATGAGAGGTGTAAATGTAGTAACGTACACACCCGCATTAAGGCCACATCCAAAATAATCCACTTTCAGTTTCCTAACATCATAATTTTCCAAAATATGCATATTAGGGCACGTCCACAGTTATACGTATTCTGTCGAAAAGCCAATTTCCTAATGCCATCGTTTCCAAATTATGTGGAAAGTCTTTGTTTTCAATCAATGCATTTGTAAAACAAAACGTGTAACAACCACACTTCTACGTTTCCAGTTGAAAACTCGTTTTCCATTTCCTAACATTTTTGTTTCCCAAAGTATGTGAGAGTTTTCAAAAGTCTTCATTTTTATTAGAGGAAAACACAGTCCTAGTGTTGCAAGATCATGTAGATTTACACTCTACAATATCAGGAAGATAAGACCCTTCCTCTCTGAACATGCCACACAACTGCTTGTTCAGTCACTTGTCATAACTAGACTGGACTACTGTAACACTCTCATTGCAGGCCTTCCTGCATGTGCTATTAGACCTCTGCAAATGATCCAGAATGTAGCAGCACGTTTGGTCTTTAATGAACCAAAGAGAGCACATGTTACACACCACTCTGTCTCTCTCCACTGGCTGCCGGTTGATGCACGTATTAAATTCAAGGCCCTGATGCTGGCATATAAAACAGTCACTGGGTCTGCTCCAGCATACCTAAAAACATTTATGCAGAGCTACACTCCCACCAGAAGCCTGCGGTCGGCTAAGGAACGTCACCTTGTTTTACCAACACAAAGAGGCACCAAAACACTTTCCCGGACTTTCAGTTTCATCATACAACGTTGGTGGAATGACCTTCCCAACTCCATCCGTGAAGGTGACTCACTCTCTATCTTCAAAAAATGGCTAAAAACACATCTTTTCCAAGAGCACTTAACCAGTCACTAAAAAAAAAAAAAAAATTATAATAATAATTAACAATTGTTGTTGCACTTAAATCTGTTTTGTATACTATTCTGATGATAGTGAAACTTTGTATGACATTTTTCGTACCACTGTCTCCTTAAAATGATTCGCCTATGTTTTCCTCTTTTGTAAGTCGCTTTGGATTAAAGCGTCTGCCAAATGAATAAATGTAAATGTAAATGATGAGAGGCATCAACGTAGCAAAATCAATGCGCTTTTAAGCCAAAATATGTCCACAACCACACTTATACGTTTTTGGTTGAAAACTCGTTTACCATTTCCTAAAATCATTGTTTCCCAAAGTATACAGAACTGGAGAGAGTTTTCGAAAGTCTTTCTTTTCAATGGAGGAAAACGCTGTTTCAGTGTGGATGAGAGGTGTAAATGTAGTAACGTACACACCCGCATTAAGGCCACATCCAAAATAATCCACTTTCAGTTTCCCAACATCATAATTTTCCAAAGTATGCAGTAATGGAGAACGTTTTCGATATGCTCTGTTTTCTGTTGAGGAAAATTCAGTTGTAGTGTGGATAAGAGATTTAAAAAGTTGCAAAATCAATGCATTTTCAAATGAAAATGTATTAGGGCACGTCCACATTTCCAAACGCCATCGTTTCCAAATGATGTGGAACTAGAGAGCGTTTTCAAAAGTCTTCATTTTCAATCAATGCGCTTTTAAAACAAAACGTGTTAGACCACAACCACAGTGTGGCAAGGGATGTCGTGGTCATGTGTCTGTCTGCGGGAGAGGGAAGCGGTAAGGTCCCCCCCATGCCACACACACTTTTATGTTTTCGGTTGAAAACTCGTTTTCCATTTCCTAATGTCATGGTTTCCCCAAAGTATACGGATCAAGGGCTGCTTATGCGAACAACTATAGTTGTTATGTGAAATAGTATTTTATTTTGAACTGAGCAGGGTTTTATTTGCCGTAAAACATATATAGAAGGATATTGTGAAGGTGATTCTCATGGTTTCTTGGTTCACTGCCATTTTCAAAAATACCTGCCTGAGACACTAACTCATGTAGTCACAGACAAAACAATGGTTTTATATTGACTTGTAGCATCTGTCATCCAAAGAGAGTGTCACTTATATTACCTTCAGTGACTGAGGTTATGAAATCAGGAATATTGCAATATTCAGGTTCCAGTGTACTGTAGTGCCCAGAATACAGTAGAGGAAATATATCAGACCTCTTCAATAACTGCAAAACTCTTATGTTTGGTTATTGCTTTCCATGTTATATGTTTCACTGGCTTGTATAACTTGAACAACTACCATTGCAACAGTTCAAGCAATGACTAGAAGCTGTCTCCTTGTAGAAAGTAATCTTTTAAACTCTCTTTTCAGTTTACTATCGGACAAATGTGTATATGAGAATTTTTGGCTGAATGGAAAATTCAGTCTTCAATGCAAGTTAAGCTTAATCGACAGCATTTGTGGCGTAATGAGTCATCCATCCTGTTCTTTATAAAAAGCACAAATTGAGGTTACAGTGAGGCACTTATGATGGAAGTCAATGGGGGCCAATCTGTAAAATACTCAGTTTCAAAAGTATAGACACAAGACGTAAACAATATGTGTGTTAACATGATTTTAGTGTGACCAAATAGTTTACTTACCCTTTCTATGTAAAGTTATATCCAATTTTACAACGTTGTTATCATGACTTTTTGTCAAACACCTGTATAAGCAACTTTTTTTTTACCAGAAGTAATAATGTAAGAGCTTATATAAAATAAGCTTCAAATTTCTGCCTTTAAACCCTCCAAAAATTGGCCCCATTGACTTCCATTGTAAGTGTCTCATTGTAAACTTAAGTTAAACTACCGCAGTAGTTTGCGTTCCTTCTCAATGAGGTTTTGTTTTAAGGTTTTCACGCTTAATAGTTTTACGTTCCCTCAAAATAGTTTTGCGTTCCCTCGCAAAAACACTATGTTCTCCAAAATACATTTTTGCAAGTTTTCGTTTCCTCGCAATAGGTTTTGGGTTCCCTTGCTTTTGGCATTTCTCCACCGTAGTTTGCGTAACCTCACAATAATATATGCGTGAATAGTTTACATTCTCTCGTAATACATTTTTGAGTTCAGCCGCAATAAGTTCTACGTTCCCTCGCAATAGTTTACATTACCTCGCACTAAATTTTGTTCCCTCGCAATAAGTTTTACGTTCCCTCGCAATAGTTTACATTACCTCGCAATCATTTCTGTTCCCTCGCAATAGATTATATTTCCTTGCAATAAGTTTTACATTCCCTCACAATCATTTCTCTTCCCTCGCAACAGTTTACATTACCTCGCAATAATTTTTTTTCCCTCGCAATATGTTTTACGTTCCCTAGCAATGCAAGTTTGGCATTACCTAGAATAAAATTGGTATGTTTCCCCACAATAGTTTCTCGCAGTGAATACTTATTCTTCAAAAATGCTCATTGTAGCAAAACAATTAAAAATGAATAACCCTGTGTTCCTTAATTCTTAGATGCTGCATAAAGCTTGCCAATCAGATCAGAGCTTGCCAGATCGAGAAAGTGCTTTCCAGTTTTGTGTACAAAATGCATCAGATGATCAGAGATCAGACTGCGGGGCCAGGGACACCAGTGGGACACTAGTAGATCGCTGGATTTCATGCTTCATACACTAAACATAAGACTTAGTTTAAGACTAAATGACTTGCTCCAACTAACTATTTGTGCCAACTATGCCATTTTAAAGTCGTGTAAGGCCAAAGGTTTACAATCTTTCTGGAATTTTTTTTTTATTCTGTCAGATTAACAATTGACTTGCCTGTCCAGGGATTCAGAGACATTTAAATGTAATTTTAGGACTTCTGAATATGTCATAAAATGTACTTGGAGAGACATCTGTGTTTAACTCAAGTTAATTTTAAAGACTGTTCTTATAGATGTTAGGCTGTTTATAGGATTAGAGACAGTTCAAGAGTCAACATTAAAGAATGTGCAATTCTGAACACCAAATTGTGTCCTAACCTTTTCTGCTTGACCAGATTGGTGTGAACTTCATAGTTGACTAACAAAACGATCATCCAATCAGGATTAGTTCATAAACTCTGTTCCTCACACAATGCTATCTTATAACATCTAAACACTTTTACTATAGCGCAAGACTCTCATTTTAATGTTTGATTAGCATAACCAGCTACATTCAAAGCTTGTTCGAACATGATCAAATTGATCTGTAGCTCAACTGATGAAGTGTTGCACTTGTGATACAAAGGACGGGGTACAAGTCCTGAAGAGCACAAGAGACGAATTTGAGTCGAAAGTGTCATAGGGCACCACAAAATGACGTCATTGTGTTTTTCAACTCACATTTGCTTTATATGACATTATCGGTTAGGTTCAAGTTTAAGGTTTAGGGTTGATTGAAAACTCAATAAATCATTAACCTTAAAAATCGTATCTGTTTGGGAGAACATTTAACTCACATTTATCGCCACAAAGTCGACATTTCACCTCGAAACTGTCGCGACAGTCACATAATTTTCATGAGATCAGGCTTGAAAAAAACTGAGACTCTTAAAAGAAGAGAAACAGACAGAATTATTGACTATTGAGACCAACCTTCATCTTGTCTCTCTGTTTTATGACATACTGCATGTAATGAAATGCATCATGAGATTACTGGAGACGTTGAATTGAGTTAATTGCATCCATTGAACCATTAACTGGGTCACAGAAGGTGACCATCCGGCTTTATAGTCTGGGACAATTCCGTGTTGGACTGGGATGTGGACGATGTCAAACTAGCTTTCAGCAGTAAAGGGAGGAGCTTTGAGGTAAAGGGCATTAGATAAGGCCATTAGTGCTCTGTGGATTACAGTAATCCAGACCCTTTTAATATCAGTGCTGTCCACCATTTGAAAAATAAGCTATCATGGAGTACAGACTGCAGCACATGCTACTGTTGGCCATCCTGCTGGTGACTCAAGGTATGTGCTATTATGTTCCAATATTTTAATTACATTTGTAGAACTAATG
Source organism: Moxostoma hubbsi (assembly GCA_032164185.1). Taxonomy (NCBI): domain Eukaryota; kingdom Metazoa; phylum Chordata; class Actinopteri; order Cypriniformes; family Catostomidae; genus Moxostoma; species Moxostoma hubbsi. The sequence continues at coordinate 21,307,987 of JAVLUX010000186.1, forward strand.
TACTGAAACAGTGACAATGCAAAAAAAAAAATTTAAAAGATAAATAAAATTAGAAATTCAAAAATATGTTCCTAATCATAAAGGCAAAATTATTGTGATGAAGGTGTTTGTAGCTAAATATGATTGACATTTTATTTGTACACTTACTTTAGTGAAATATTAACAATTGTCACTCTTCAACTCTCCCTCCATTCTCTGTGTTTTGTCTAGGTTTTGTTGGGCTGAAAGCTCAAGAGGTAAATGAACACATTAGATATTGTTATTAGTGACAATTACAAGACAATCCATTTCAGTACGGTTAACAATTACTGACCGTGTTCACATCTGTGCTCAGGACGCTGATGACAATGACACATGGGCTGGGAAAACCTGCAAGTGTGAATGCGATGATCCGTCGAGCAAGCTGCCTTCCAAAGGTTTCCGATCAAACTGGGCACAGGAGACGGACTGCATTCCAGGTAAGAATGACAAGTGACTGAAACATGAATTGCCTTGCTGTGTTTGTCTATTGACTCCATAGTTGGGATGAATCACACTCTAAAATCTTCCTTTTCCATGTTGTACCATTTTGCCTCAAACTGTGTCTGACAATGTATGTAATCAATCCAGTTCAGGAGAGAAAATTCGTTTTTACCTGCTAAGAGTCATGATATCAATAGGTATTATGAATCAGATACCACTGCAATCCTTCCTGCCCTTTTTTATCAGGAGAACTTCCTAATAAAACTTTGCTCTAACACTGACTCTTTGAGAATTGAGACAGATGGATTAGTTATCACTAGATGTTGCCCTTTGGAAACAGAAGGCAGGGCATGTACGAATGAGCTGGCGCCCGGACAACCCCTCGCCTGCAGCACAGCAGAAAGTCATTAATCATTTGGTTGCAGCTTCACCTGGGCCATGTGTGCCATCACTGCGTCCCATTGGCACTGCACCACAGGGCAGACATGCTCCATTTACACACAACCGCTCGTGTCCAGAGTTTATCGGGACCAGTGTTTTTGAACCAAATGAAAGAAAGAAAAATGAAAGAGAGATGGGCGAGAGTAGGAATCACCGAAATGGATGGAGTGCAGGATCATAATCCCGTTAGTCCCAGTAGGAGAGAACCGTGATGTTGAGATTACCAAGACCAGAATAGATATTATAAAAAAGAGGTGCATGTCAGTGAAAACAATTTAAGGAACTGTCCGGGTTAAAATGGAAATTTCATCTCAAAACTGCCGCGATACATGTAACGAACCACGTAATAATATTTATTTAAAAGGTCAACACCGTCACGTGACTTCCTTGAATTTTCACGGATCATTTCTGAATCACAACTCTCCTCAAACCCGTTTGCTGCATTGTACACTTCATTTTATTAGCATGAAAATGAAAATGTTTTTTAAACGTCAGTACATGCCAAAAGGGATTTTATGCAACATGGGCATTATGTGTTATTTATCAATTGCTGTTCAAATCCTAGAAGGGAAAAAAATGATGTGGGACTAGAGATTAAGTGTGGAACGTGACCATCTGTCAGCCTAGCGTCTTATTGGATGTTGATCTTTCTCTATGGGGAACTAAAGCTCAGCTTTTGGGATTGTACAGTCACGAGCAGAACAGTGCATGCATAGGAATTACAGATCCGCCAGCTTAACCCTTGTCCATTTCTCTGTAACATAGCCGGGCCAGAGAAATCTCTTTGACCATGTGATTAATGTTTCATTAAGCCCCTGTATGAGACATTGCTTTTGTTGAATGGGCCCGTCAATAGATTTTTATCATTCAGAACTTCCTTTATCCACAGTTTTTCTGACCAACCACTGAACATGATGATTCTGATTGCCACTGGACTGTGGTCTGGTTCCAGACTCCATAAGAAGCAATGTAATACCTGGCGAAACGAGCGATCCCAGTGGAGAACAATGAGTTCAGGCTCATCGTGTGCAGTTTTTGGCCATCATAAAAACTTGTTGTAGTTAATGATGTAAACCTAACGAATCTCGGGCCATCACTTCACGTCATCTACCCGCTCGGAAGAGGCAGTCAAAAGACATCATCGCGGCTCTGTAAAGTATCTGCACCATGGAGCCAAATGTTTTTAATATTTGGCAATTTTTACAAATGTAATAAGCTAAAGATCACATTCTCTGCTAAAAACAGATGCGAGTGAAAAACACCAGAGACCGTCAAACAAAACCCAGCTGCTGTTGTCAATCGCGGAATGGTTCCGAGTTCAGAAAAAAGATGGATAGTGAGAAAGCGGGATGATACAAACTTATAGCGTCCCAGTACTGTTATAATAAATACCAGCAGTTTTGTAATGCCTCACGTCCAATCATATTAGAGGACCAGAACTAACTGTTTTATAAACAGATATTAACCATGTCTATCTACTCTCGATTTTCTGTTCAGAGTGCCCTTACCATAAACCTCTGGGGTTCGAGGCTGGATCTGTGACTGAAGATCAGATCAGCTGCTCTAATGAAGACCAGTACACGGGCTGGTTCTCCTCATGGACTGCAAACAAGGCGAGGCTCAACAGCCAAGGATTTGGGTAAATTGATTGGATTTTCCCAGGAATATTGGTCTTTCACAAGGGGTTTTGAGTGAATCTTTCTTAAGCATATTTAATTTGCTTGTAAATTGTATTGCTTCATAAGCAGATAACCATTTTAATTGGACTGTGACCGTGAGAAGAGCACCACTTAGAAAAATGAATGGGAAAAAATTATATCACTCAATATGGCCTCTGTAGGAATCGAATGCACTCTTCAAGCGGAGTTATAAATATTGTAATTACAAGCACATCGTAGGACCAAGCAAAGTGGGAAACTCAGAACTCTAGATGATACCCGAGATCAAGGAGCTCTAAAATACCTGGAAAGAGCTTTATGTTAGCATTCGTGTTCATTTTAATAGCATCTGCTGAGCTAGCGCAGGGTACCCCGGAAGTATGTGCTCTGGAGTCGGCCATTGTTGTTTATGGGCGCTCAGTTCCGGTATCAGGTGTGAAGTGACCAATCTCTCATCAATGGCAACAGATAGGGAAAAATAATAGTGCATTTCATGCTTTTAAGAGCCCTATAAATCAATCTGTCACTTGAATGTGTATTATAATGCAATTAAATAATTGAGATTCAAATCTTTCTTGGAAACAAATGTATTTAGTATTTTTGTATTTATGTATTTAAATGGCAACTTTTCAATGGAGAAACATGCTTTTTGCCATCACATGGTGTTATTCCAGTATCTACCAGCAGGTGCTAACAGAGACAATTCCGATCCACTTAAAAGTTCACGGACCGACAATCAGCATAAAGGTCATCCATACGACTACAGTGGTTAAATGAATGTCTTATAAAGCGGTACGATCACTTTTGTTTGCGAAAAATACCAATATTTAAGTACTTTTTAACTATAAACCATTGTGTCCAGTAAGCAGCAGTATGCACGTTCACAAGTGAGCTGAGGTCATGTGGTCTTTCCAGCGATGACATGACAACGTTCCATTCATTGTAGCAGACGCTCTATGCCTGGCATTGCCTACATGTGCACCACCCACTGATATATATATATATACACTGCCATTCAGAAGTTTGGGGTCACTTGACTGAAATGTTTCTCATGATCCTAAAAATATCTGAAGGTGTATGCTTAAATGTTTGAAATTTGTTTTGTAGGCAAAAATATAATTGTAACAACATATTAATTTATTTAATTAAAAAACGACAATTTTATTAAAAAAAATTTTTTCTTTATTTTTATTCTTGGACCGAATAATTAAGAAAAGCAGCTAATAAGTGTTTCGCCAATAAAGTTTGTTAGAGGTACAGTACACGTTTGTTAATATAGATAAACACCAAAAGTTTGGAATAATGTACAAATTTTGCTCTTATAGAAAGAAATTGGTATTTTTATTCACCAAAATGGCATTCAACTGATCACAATGTATAGTCAGGACATTAATAAAGTGAAAAATGACAATTACAATTTGAAAAAAATGTTCAAACTTCTTCAAAGAGTTCTCATAAAAAAATCCTCCATGTGCAGCAATGACAGCTTTGCAGATCCTTGACAATCTAGCGGTCAGTTTGTCCAGATCCTTAGGTGACATTTCCCCCCCCCACTTCCTGTAGCACTTGACCTTTCACCCCACACTTCCTGTAGCACTTGACCTTTCACCCCACATGTGGGTGGCTTGTCGGGCACTTCTCACACACCTTACAATCTAGCTGATCCCACAAAAGCTCAATGGGGTTAAGATCCGTAACACTCTTTTCCAATTATCTGTTGTCCAATGTCTGTGTTTCTTTGCCCACTCGAACCTTTTCTTTTTGTTTTTCTGTTTCAAAAGTGGCTTTTTCTTTGCAATTCTTCCAATAAGGGCTGCACCCCTGAGTCTTCTCTTTATTGTTGTACATGAAACTGGTGTTGTGCGGGTAGAATTCAATGAAGCTGTCAGCGGAGGACATACGAGGCGTCTATTTCTCAAACTAGAGACTCTGATGTACTTCTCCTCTTGTTTAGTTGCACATCTGGTCTTCCACATCTCTTTCTGTCCTTGTTAGAGTTAGTTGTGCTTTGTCTTTGACAAACTTTAAAATTGACCTTAATTAAGACATGCCAGTCTATTGCAGACTGTGGCAACTCAAAAACAAAGACAATATTCAGTTTCATTTAATGAACCAAATAGTTTTCAGCTGTGTTTTATATAAAGGCAAGTGATTTTCTAGTACCAAATGATCAATTTAGCATGATTACTCAAGGATAAGGTGTTGGAGTGATGGCTGCTGGAAATGGGACATGTCTAGATTTGATCAAAAAATTTTTTTTTTTTTAAATAGTGATGCTGTTTTTTACATCAGTAATGTCCTGACTATACTTTGTGATCAGTTGAATGCCACTTTGGTGAATTAAATTACCAATTTCCTTCCGAAACAGCAAAATCTGTACATTATTACAAACTTTTGGCTGCCAGTGTACATAATTCGCTCTGGCTTTCAAGAAACAATTCCAGATGTTAAATAAATAAATTATTACATGTGTAGGATGTTTGCATTGTAGGGATGTACAGGCAGATTTTAGAAATAAAAGTCTGTGTTTAAATATCCTATCTTTAGTCACTGAAATTAGATGATGTTTTATTTTGTAAATAGGCACACTGGAATATTTGGGCATAGCAATATGGCGGCGTAGTGGCTTCACTGTTTTGACATCATCAGCAATCCAGTTCTATAAACAGATTCAGCTGAGATGCCAAACGCCTCGCCTTAAAAGTAGACGAGAGTAGATGGCTGCAGTCAGGGGAGGAGTGAAATAAGATCTGTCAAGTTGGACAATTTTCACTTCTCGTAGTGGATAAGACACCTTCGAGATCAAAGGCAGATATCACAGGATTCACGTTCATGCGCTGTTGCTGATAGTTACATTCTGTTACTTTAAAATGATTTCTAACTGGCATGCAACTGCCGCTGATCATCGGTGATCGGTTCTGTGAAGAACTTGCTCATCTCAAACAAACCTTTTTATATCAGTGGCACCACCACGTCTCCTGAGCTCTCTGTTTCTCTGAAACTTGTTGGTCCAGCCTCCTCCGTCTCTGTGCTCCTGATCAGAGTACTCAGGTTCAAATAAATATGGCTGTGCAAAAACTTTTATCTCCTTTTCTCCTCTCAAATCAAAATATTCTGACATCTGTGTTAAAATTTTCTTCAGTTTGTTTTCGGTGTTCGGTCTGTACTGCGTTCCTCCTACTCACTTGTAAACAGCGCTGATTTTCCAGGTGTGTCATGCATGCGTCACTTCTCGAGTGAACATGACAATGCCAATACGTCTATACAGCATGATCTCAGCCCTCTCCTGGACATGCATACCGGTGCTTAACGGAAGCAATTATGTATAGTTAGAAAGTACTGAAATATTGATCTTTTTCGCACCAAAAGCAATCGTATCGCCTTATAAGACATTTATTTTTAGGGGAGATTTTTTTTTTAAAGGGCCCTTATATCATCTCTCTCCTGTCCCAGGTGTGCTTGGCTGTCTAAGTTCCAGGACACCAACCAGTGGCTTCAAATTGACCTGAAGGAAGTCAAAGTGGTTTCTGGTATCCTGATTCAGGGCCGTTGTGACTCTGATGAGTGGATTACAAAGTACAGTGTGCAGTACCGCACCAATGAGAAACTCAGTTGGATCTACTACAAGGACCAGACTGGAAACAACAGGGTAAGACAAACAGATAGTCCTTGAAGTCTGAAATATCCTGGATGATATAATGCAGAAACAAATCAGGACAAACATTTTCACTTCAATAATTCCTAAAATTAAAATATTTCAACCGGTAGTGAAGTCAGATGTGGCACTGATCATGCAAACATGTATAAGTATACTAAACTCAGCAAAAATCATCCCTTTTTCAGGACACTGTATTTAAAATATAATTTTGTAAAAATCCAAATAACTTTACAGATCTTTATTTTAAAGGGTTTAAACAATGTTTTGAATGCTTGTTCAATGAACCATAAAACATTCATGCACATGCGCCTGTGGAACGGTCGTTAAGACACTAACAGCTTACAGACGGTAGCAATTAAGGTCAAAGTTATAAAAACTTAGGACAATAAAGAGACCTTTCTACTGACTCTGAAAAACACTAAAAGAAAGATGCCCAGGGAGCCTGCTCATCTGCGTGAACATTCCTTAAGCATGCTTCATGGAGGCATGAGGAATGCAGATGTGGACAGGGCAATAAATTGCAATGTCCATAATGTGAGACGCCTAAGACAGCGCTACAGGGAGACAGGAAGGACAAGTGAGAGTCCTTGCAGTTGCAGACCATGTGTAACAACACCTGCATAGGATTGGTACATCCGAATATCACACCTGCGGCACAGGTACAGGATGGAAACAACAACTGCCCGAGTTACACCAGGAACGCACAATCCCTGCACAGTGCTCAGACTGTCTGCAATAGGCTGAGAGAGGCTGGACTGAGGGCTTGTAGGCCTGTTGTAAGGCAGGTCCTTACCAGACATCACCGGCAACAAGGTCGCCTATGGGCACAATCCCACCGTCGCTGAACTAGACAGGACTGGCAAAAAGTGCTCTTCACTGACGAGTCATGGTTTTGTCTAACCAGGGATGATGGTCGGACTTGCGTTTATCGTCGAAGGAATGAGCGTTACACCATACTCTGGAACGGGATCAATTTGGAGGTCGAGGGTCCATCATGGTCTGGAGCGGTGTGTCACAGCATCATCAGACTGAGCTTGTTGTCATCGCAGGCAACCTCAATGCTGTGCATTACAGGGAAGACATCCTCCTGCCTCATGTGGTACCCTTCCTGCAAGCTCATCCTGACATGACCCTCCAGCATGACAGTGCCACCAGCCCTACTGCTCGTTCTGTGCATGCTTTCCTGCAAGACAGGAGTATCAGTGTTCTGCCATGTCCAGCGAAGAGCCCGGATCTCAATCCCATTGAGCATGTCTGGGACCTGTTGGATTGGAGGGTGAGAGCTAGGGCCATTCCCCCCAGAAATGTCTGGGAACTTGCAAGTGCCTTTGTGGAAGAGTGGGGTAACATCTCACAGCAAGAACGGGCAAATCTGGTGTAGTCCATGAGGAGGAGGTGCACTGCAGTACTTCATGCAGCTGGTGGCCACACCAGATACTGACTGTTACTTTTGATTTTGACCCCCCCCCCCCCCCCCCCCCCCCCCCTTTGTTCAGGGACACATTATTCCATTTCTGTTAGTCACATGTCTGTGAAACTTGTTCAGTTTATGTCTAAGTTGTTGAATCTTTTTATGTTAATACACATATTTACAAATGTTTAAATTGCTTAAAATAAAAGCAGTTGAAAATGAGAGGACATTTCTTTTCAAGTCATCTATTCAAGTCTTACTTTACAAATGGCACTGTAAAAAAGTTAAACAAATAGCCTATTACGTCCTGTCAAAGTCATTGGCAGTGAAGTTTCTTTTTCAGTCTTTTTCTTGGTTTAATTTGTTTTCTAAAGTTAAGCCTTGCTGCTTTTTTTCTCAGGTCTTCTACGGAAACTCTGACCGCTCGTCCACAGTCCAGAACCTGCTGCGCCCACCTATAATAGCACGTTACATCCGTATCATCCCGTTGGGCTGGCACACCCGCATCGCCATCCGCATGGAGCTGCTACTTTGCATGAATAAATGCACTTGATCTGGTGCACGCCACCTGACTATTTCCTGTACCACCCCTTTCTTGTCCCACAACATGCCAGAATGAACATCAATGCCCAATCACTGCACACACTCTAATTAAAAATAACTTTTTATTATTATCATGAAGTATCTGATATTTCTCCAAGAAAGGAATGATATTAATTTCAATGTGTTTATGAGTTACGTTCATTTTGTGTTTGAGATGCTTTCCTTTTCTGTAAATATAAAGACATGTTTTTGTGTCTTTTTGTATTCAGTTTATGAACAAGTTTTCTTAAAGGCTTTGAAGGGAAGGGGGGCGTCCATTGCAAGGCCAGAAGTGGCCACTCTGGAGATGCAAAAGAAGCTTACAGATCTGAGGAGAAATGGGAGGTCTTGTGGAAGTGTTGAATGTTGTGTTGTGTTGTGTTTTCTCATGTGCTTTGTAATAATGACGTGGAGTGTCCTTTTTGTATTAACTTTAACTTGTGTTTGTAGCTCACTCAAGAAATGCCCTTGAATAAAGGAAGTTACTATTTATCTTGTGTATGTTATCATTTATTTACCATTGGATCCAAATCCAGTTCCTTTATCAAAACTGCTAACAAGTTCATTTGGTTATTAGATAGATAAATAAATGTTTTTATGATGAAAAACACATTTTGAGGAGATGAGTGAAAAATATAATACTACACAACTAAACAGTTAAAGATAAAGTGTGAAATTGATCGCAACAGTGCAAGCCCACGTTTTGAACAGTATTTTTCCCATTAATTTTTCTCTGTAGTCTTTTCATAAAATCTTTCATAAAAGAGTTCTAGAGTTTGTTCCTGGGAGGCAGCAGATGCCCTAACCTCACCCCCACCATAATCCTAACCATATAGAGACTATAAAGGCCTTTTCTCAGCAAACGCAAAGCAATTATGAGAGGCAAATCGCCGGCGAATGGCCCTTTACCACAGAAAGCGAAGCGAATGTTTGCCGTTAGCACACTCACGCCTTCACAATAGATTCTGCTAATTGAACAAGCAGTTTTACCCCAGTACGATAGGTGGCTCAACGCACCTTAGAGCTGGTCTGCTCTCTGCCCATCATCGGATGAGAAGAAATAACCCCTTGCCAAGTTTGCAAAACAAACAAGAAAAGCAAAGGATTCTCTAGACAGCAGATCGAAGAAATCAAACGCGTTACCAGGTGAAGCAGCGATGAAGAGTGTGTTGTCGATTTGCTCAACAAGAAAACCTTCGAGACAATTTACAAACTATTTCAGTTCACCTACTGGACAAGTTTACTGACAGTACTATCATGGATACACAGTCTGAGAGGTCTTTAGACGGTTAAACATGTTATCATTTTAAGACAGTGTACCCTGCAAGGAACAACCAGAGGCACATTTCTCCCAACGCGCATTTCGAGGGCTTTATTTATCTAAAAATCTTATGTAAATATTTCTGATTAGGTACATCTGATGTTTATTAGAGTCAGCCTTGTGAGGCCGCAGCCACACCTTTGGCTTGGATAGATGACGTTGATGTGCGTTCCAAATTAGCGATAATTTTTTGCCCTACACCCTTCAGTTTGGTACCAAATGGAATAGAGCAAAACAGTGCCCGCCCACTTTTTCAGCCGTCTTGGTTCCGTATGTATTTTTTCCATTACGGTCGCTACTGAGCTCTTTTTGCGCACTTAATTAGCCTCAATTCTCTGATTCGTGGATCTTTCTCTTCAAGAACACAGTTTTAACACTATTAGGCTGCACCTGATGTTTGTTTTTTGGTTTATTGAAAAAAGTTGATGTATAATCGATTAACAACCTCAAACCTCACGGTAGATCTGTTTTTAAAAAATATGTTATTGTTAAAAATGAATGCTCATTATAGAAAATCAATCTATGAATTGATTACTTGTAGTTGTTGTTGCATATTAAGCTGGTGTAAGAGAAAGTATTTTAACATTTAAAATAAATGACACATCACCTTTTAGATCGCAAGGCTGCTTGATTAAGCGAATGCGCATGTGCAATTAGTCACCCTGACCAGGTGTGCACCTGTTTGTTAATCATTAGGCCATTTATTGCATATGCATTAGAAATGGGATACGACATCAAGAAGCACGATATAAAGACCTAGAGGCCATAGTGCGTTCATGCGCACAGTCCGAAAACAGGTGTGTGTTTTAAAAGACTATTAATGTTTAGGAAAAGTAATTGAAACGTATGTAAACGGATTGCTTCGTCTTGTACAGAGCAGCCAGACGGAGATGGGGCACGTTCATGAGTCCAGGGGCGTCAGCAGATAGAGTGGGCTCGGAGGCAGAGCGTCATTCCCGTTTCAGCCGCCACCGAAGCTCTGGAGGCCTGGGATCAGCGGAGACACCGGATGGCGTTTGAATTAGTTTTTAGTTCGCGTTTTTACTGTTTTTAATGGATTGTGTAAATAAATTAAACTATATTAAAATAAAAGCTTTTGTGTCAGTGGAGAGTCGTCACTGTGTACACTGGACCCGGGCATTGTGTCGAAAGCAAACCGCTCCCATTAATATAATCAATGATGCCTTCGTATCGACAGTTCTTGCTGACATCTAGAACGTTTGCTTCGCCGCGTCCAGTCTTTTGTGTTACACCTCAGCTCCCCTATTATTAATCGCTTAAAAACGGCTTTCATAATAGCCTGGCATTATTAAACATGGCTGAAATCCCAGAATGAGTCCCCCCTCTTCCTAGCTGATTCTGACGCCCCTGTCTACACTGCATCAACGCCCCTCATTATATTCAACGACGTAGTCTGTGATGCCGGACAGTCACTGAACTGATCGCTCAATTAGAATACAATTTGGTGATTAATCTGTTAATTATACATGGAAAATACCATATGCACAAACAAAAATGGGCAAACAATAAACCTACCATACCCTTTAAAACTGAACTGATGCATTATTTTGAGACTGTAAAAGATGCAAGAAATCAGGCAAAACGAATGTATAGAATACTTGTGACCTTTTCTCTTGTTAATCCATTTTAAGTTATCCCCTGGCTTTATTTTTTTTTATTTATTATTATCATTCTCTCTTTCTGTTTATACTTTTTTATGCTACTATGATAGTAACAGTGGGTACATTGTGATCCTCTGTATGTATATTTTGTTGTAAGTGTTCTTGTTCTATAATGATAATAAAATGTAAAAATATATACAGTATATATATATATATAAAAAACCTGGATCGCTCAAACTGTGAAATTGCTTTGATTATGGTCGCGTTTGTTGTGGCGTCATCTCTTTGCGTCCAACCTGTTGGCACGAAACATCAATATTTAAAGATGACAACGGAAAGGTAACGCATTCATCATAGGTTTGTCTCGTGCTTTCATTTAATTTCTGTTGCTAAATATTAAACACAGTTTTGTGCTTTTCCTTTTTGTTTTTAATCTGATGTCTCAGAGCCAAAACATTCGTTATGCACATGAAATTAACAATATTTTAGCCATTTTTAAAAAAATATAATTTATACATTTCAAATTCATAATTCCGTTTAATTGATCTGTGTAATTTTTTCTTTAAATGTAAAATATGTTGTTTTATATTTTGTTAAAGATTACTCAGTTCAATTTGATGGAATTGTGTTATTAATTTGATATGCGTAAATCCAAAAAATAGGAAAAAATATTTTTAATAGTGTTCTGCCAATCTGTTCCAAAAATAAAAATATGGCAAATTTATTTATGCTATTATTTTACTGGTAACGCTTAACAATAATGTTGTGTTCATTAACATTATAAAACTACATTAACGTGAAATAACAATGAACAATACTGTTACAGCCCTTATTAATCTTGGTTAATGCCAATTTCAACATAAACTTTTAAAAAAAATAAAGAGTTTTGTAAGAGTGAGTGAGTGAGGGTGAACTTGCATTAACGAGGAACAACTGTAGCCCATTTATATTTATATAAATTAACTAACCATAAATTATTGCTCTAAAAGTATACTAATATTATACTAATAATGATGACATTCATTTTGTCTAGACAACAATTTGTCTACACCTCTCTCATGATCACTGTTATAGGACACAGATTAAAGTCCATGTTGATCTGCAGTAGTATCTTTTGTTGCTTTTTTCTAAAACAGGGATACAAGATTGTGATATTGCTTTTTTTCTAATGCCATTTCACTTCATTATATCAAAACAGGAAGCAAGTTCGAATCCAGGGCGTGCTGAGTGACTCCAGTCAGGTCTCCTAAACAACCAAATTGGTCCGGTTGCTAGGGAGGGTAGAGTCACATGGGGTAACCTCCTCGTGGTCACAATTAGGGGTTCTCGCTCTCAATGGGGCGTGTGGTGAGTTGTGTTTGGATCGCAGAGAGTAGCATGAGCCTCCACGTGCTGTGAGTCTCCGCGGTGTCATGCGCAACGAGTCACGTGATAAGATGCGTGAGATGAGTAACTGTGCCACCATGAGGACCTACTAAGTAGTAGAAATTGGGCATTCCAAATTGGGAGAAAAGGGGATAAAAATAAATAAAATAAAACAGGAATAATGGCATCTTTTCAGTTGGAATTCATTTTGAGATCCATTTGATAAATAACAATATAGCTACAAATAGCTGTATGTAGCAATGAAGTTTAAACTGTTTGCACAGGTTTTGTGGATATTAAATGAAGAAGAGAACCATAATCAATTCAGGGATTCATGAACGAAACAAGCCGCATCATCATGGGATGCGGCAAATCCATTGCCGTTGAGAACAAACACGGCCCTCAGAGAAGGGTAAATATTGATTCTTTATCTCCATGCTGTGCTAGGCATTACTTCAGTGTGCTTTGCAGTGTGCTTTATCTTAATTTTCCTCTTTCCTTTACAACAACACTGCTTTCAACAGCTTTGCACTATTTATTTATTGAAAAATATATCAGTGCTGCATGAAGCTTCCAATGAGGAAATTTAGTCTCTTTGCTCTCTGATCAAACGTCTTCATTTAGCCCCCAGTTCTTTTCTCTGCCCCCAAAGGTTTTACTCAAATAATTCAATTTAATTGAATCACCTCTCACACAGATGGCTCCATCAAGCAGCCCGTCAGCCCAGCTCTGAGTGAGGCTCTTTCTTCAGCATCTGTTATCACTGTCTGTATCCCATTTGTGTAGTGAAGTACTGAAGCACAATTATTCCAATTTAAAAATCTTTTTGCATTCTTTCTAAGGAGAAAGTAGCAATTTTATAATTCTTCGAATGCAAGTGTGTTGATGTTGTGAAGAATGTAGGCCTACAATTATGTATGTGCCTGACAAAGTAGATGGTTTGCCCATGCAATTGCTGGATAAGCACATTTGTCTTTTCTCTATTGAAATATTTCCCATTGAAACAGGAAGGCTGGACATTATATAAGGGCTCATTCCTTTGTTTTAAAAGGCATTAGTGATGTCGAAGTCATGTATTATGATTTGATACTTGGTGGTCAGTTTGCATGTGATGGTAGGGGGAGGGACATTCTCATTCCAGAGAACATTTGATTGGACTAAAATCTTTGTAGTGCGTGATGAGTCATCAATATTTTTGGTCTGTTTGCCTGAAAGAGAAAAATTGTACATTTTAAATGTTTATTATGTCTTATAAGCTAACACACATGGACTAAAATCCACAAAATGTTGATTTCATGCTTAAAAAAAAAAAAAATATATATATATATATATATTAACAAAATGCATCTCGTTGTATTGAGTAATTTTCATAAAATTAAATTGAAAAAGGAAAAACTTAATATTTTAAGTTTTATTGATTTTTTATTTATATATATATATATATATATATATATATTTATTTTATTATTATTTATAATATATTTGCTATTTAAAATTTTTTTAAAGATTACACAATTCAACTTGATGCAAATTTGTTATGAATTTAATGTTCTGAATCTTAAAATTGGGCCAAAATTGGGCCTGAGTAGCACTTCGGTAAAGACGCTGGGTACCGCAGCTGGAGTTCGCTAGTTCGAAACCCAGGGTGTGCTGAGTGACTACAGCCAGGTCTGCTAAGCAACCAAATTGGCCCAGTTGCTAGGGAGGGTAGAGTCACACGGCGTAACCTCCTTGTGGTAACTATAATGTAGTGGAGTGGTGGTGGCGGTGGCGTAGTGGGCTAAATATAACTGGTAATCAGAAGTTCGCTTGTTTGCTCCCCACAGCCGCCACCATTGTGTCCTTGAGCAAGGCACTTAACTCCAGGTGGCTCCGGGGGGATTGTCCCTGTAATAAGTGCACTGTAAGTTACTTTGGATAAAAGCGTCTGCCAAATGCATAAATGTAAATGTAATAATGTGTGGTTCGCTCTCGGTGTGACGCGTGGTGAGTTGTGCGTAGATGCCACGGTAGATGCCATGGGCCTCCTGCTATAACGTGTAACTCTCCGCTGTAACGTGCTCAACGAGCCACGTGACAAGATGTGCGGGTTGACGGTCTCAGACGCGGAGGCAGCTGAGATTCATCCTCCGCCACCCTGATTGAGGCGAGTCACTGCATCGCCACGAGGACTCAGAGCAAAATGGGAATTGGACATTCTAAATTGGGATAAAAAGGGATCGCGAGTAAAGTGGCAGATTATCAGTTCATAAACACTTTTCGTTCTGTTCCTCACACAATGCTATCTTATGACATTAAACATTTTTTACTATAGAGCATGACCTCTTTAAAATGTTTCCCAATTCCAAGTCTTTGTCTCAAAACTGTTATTACACAACTATGGCTGGAGGATACTGTTTATAGTTGACACTTGCATTCTTTATGTGTTTTTAATATATTTAGCTATAAAAGCTGCCATACTGATCCAGCCTTGGTACAGAGCTGCCACTCAAAGCGCCCTCAACGGACAACATGGCATAAAAATGGCATTATGCCCCAACATTTCACTGCAACTACAATACTATGAGAACGCACAAAATGATTGACAGACAGGAAGCGTCATTGTCTGTGGCCCGCAGACACTTTTTTGTTTGCTGTTTACAGAGTCTAGAGCTGTCAGAGAGACCGGTGAGATATCTCAGGGCACTTATTTAATTAATTCAGGGAGTAGTAAAAAAATGTGCATGGTTTGTTTCCATAAAAAAAAACACTTCCAAATCCACAAAAGTGTCAGTGAAAGAGCATCAAATATGAGACAAGAGATGTTTGAAGAAAACAAAGAAAAATTGTGAGCAGAATATTTTTATTATGTGTCATTTCCAATCAAGCTGTATTTTGCCAATTTATGGCAAATAGGTGTCAGAGATTTGCAGCAAACAAAGTGCACCAAAAGAGCTCTGCAGCAATAGAGCCGGTCACCCTACACTCAGATACAATGTATCTTTGTAAAAATTTAAATATAAATAAAGTATATTCAATAGAGGGATGTCACAGAGACGCTCCAGTCTTGGGCACAACACCGCTTGTGCGCATCCAGAGCTCAGTGATGTACTAATGTAACCAGAGTGCTTCAAAAGTGTACTTGTAAGATTATTGTGGGTGCGTAACATACTGTGTAGTTCACGGCATTCAACAGTTTGTCAGACACCCCAACATAAAGAATCAGCCACAGACTCTAAATACTGTCCACAACACCTTACAAATAATCCTGTGGACTATGAATAATAATGGGAACATTACTCTCAGCAGGCAATTTAAAGTCCAATCATGACTAAAATGGACGTTTATTGTTGAATGCGGTGAATTTGTATAGAAGCAATGATTTAAATAATGAGTACAATTGAAGTTTACTTACTGACAGTAACTTCACACAAATGCACCACACGCTGTCAGCATGCATAAACATTACAAAAAGTGGCATCTTTAATTCATTACTTTGAAATCACCACAGCTAAAAATATTAAACTTACTAGTTTGTTGTTAAGGATGATTAGTGGAGCATCCTGTACCAAGGATGTTTACATCCGTCGTCTTCAGTCAGTCATTTAAATGCTGCCAAGCAGCCGATTTAAGTTGTTTTTTTTTATGGATATGAATCTGGTAGATTTAATTCCTCTGTTATATTTTGGAATTTGTGTGTTTAAGCTTCAGTTTCACATGAATTGAATGTTTACGTTCAGTTTGTGACACCTGGCCATTAAAGCACCACACGGCCACCGTCCGTAACCATAGCAACAGCTCCAGTACCCACACAGGCACAAGAGTTTTCCCATTTAGGCTTACAAAATCTTACGAAAAACTCTATATTATATATTTATACATTATATCTAATACTTTTGCCACGTGTAAATAAAGCATTTCACAGTTTTTAACCATGGATTCTAAATTATTAGCCTGTCTGCTTTCCTCACCATGAAAAACAACTGATCATTTCTATGGACACCTTTAACATCTTCACTGACTCCACATATGACTCATGTGATATATTTCATGTTTTCTATATTCATATGAAAGTTTTGTGTGGGTTACAGACCTACAGACCGAAATTCAATGTTGTCAGCCACTGACTGTCATGCAAGTTTTATTCCTGCAGGGGGCGCTTGATGCTTCAAAACCGAATTCTCATTTCATCCACATTTTAATCTAAGATTGCTTTATATCCATTTGTTGAAATATTACACTGGATAGTTATTTTTAATAAAAGCTGATAATTGCAAGGATTCATACTTGTGAATGATACTTTGGAGTGTTTTAAAATGTGTGTTCAGCTTTCCGTAAAGGTGAAATGTATCATTTTTGCAACAGTAGTGTCAGAATTACAAGAATGTTGATTGTTTTCAAAACCGGTTTTCCCGAACACTTCCCCCATTTTCCGCTGGACGAACAAACATGCAGTTCCATCCTAAACCTATGCCATTGATTAAGCTACTTTTGCTGTGTCGGGCTGCTCAGCACAAAGTTTTGAATGTGTCACAGAGTTTACACTTTTTGTGAAATGTCTTAATTATAGTTGGCTTTGTGCATTAAGTATTTTAACATCAAACCAATTACACATCATTGCTTTGTATTTTATTATTTAAATTTGTCTGTCCCTTATCACACCTTTGGAAAGCCCCTGACACATTTCATTTAGAATCAAATGGTCTTCCTCTGGACTGTTGCACACCTCTCCTTTCAGTGATTCCAAATTACCCTTATATGGAAAGGCACAGTTGCTTAGCAACCTTGGGAGATCCCATTGTGAGCGGTGGTAATGCAATGAGAGCCAGAAATGCAGCAACCAGCCTCCACAGGCAGCTGCTCAAACTACAGAATTACAGAAGACAATTAGTCCTCATATTTAGTCAAGCAGAGCAGTGGAAACCCTAACGAGATCAGAGAGAGCAGGAAAATTTAAAACTCAAGTATTCATAGTAGGTCAACTGAAAACGACATTACGTTGTTTTATCCAACTCGATGGTCTGTTCACGGTTTTAGATTGTTCACATGGTAGTTCCTTGCTTTCTCCTGGGATGACACAATAACTACGTTTCCATCCAAGGATTTTTTGCAAAATAAGTTTTAGCGCATCAAATAAAGCTGATGGAAATGCACATTATCACTAAAATGTCACAAATGTCAACATAACCCAAACCTAACTCTAACCCCTAATACTAACCCAACCCTTACCCCAAAACCTAACTCTAACCCCTAATCCTAACCCAACCCTTACCCCAAAACCTAACTTTAACCCCTAATCCTAACCCTACCCTTACCCCAAAACCTAACTCTTACCCCTAATCCTAACCCAACCCTTACCCCAAAACCTAACTCTAACCCCTAACACAACCCTTACCCCAAAACCTAACTCTTACCCCTAATCCTAACCCAACCCTTACCCCAAAACCTAACTCTAAACCCTAATCCTAACCCAACCCTTACCCTAAAACCTAATTTACCCCTAATCCTAACCCAACCCTTACCCCAAAACCTAACTCTTACCCCTAATCCTAACCCTTACCCCAAAACCTAACTCTTACCCCTAATCCTAACCCAACCCTCCCCCCAAAACCTAACTCTAACCCCTAATCCTAACCCAACCCTTACCCCAAAACCTAACTCTTACCCCTAACCCAACCCTTACCCCAAAACCTAACTCTTACCCCTAACCCAACCCTTACCCCAAAACCTATCTCTAACCCCTAATCCTAACCCAACCCTTACCCCAAAACCTATCTCTAACCCCTAATCCTAACCCTCTCCCCAAAACCTAAATCTAACCCCTAATCCTAACCCAACCCTTACCCCAAAACCTAACTCTTACCCCTAACCCAACCCTTACCCCAAAACCTAACTCTTACCCCTAACCCAACCCTTACCCCAAAACCTATTTCTAACCCCTAATCCTAACCCAACCCTTACCCCAAAACCTAACTCTAACCCCTAATCCTAACCTTACCCTACCCTTACTCCTAAACCTACCCGTACCTCAGAACAGCATGTAGTTACACAGTAAATACATAGTCCTTTATGTTTTTAATGTTAGTACATAGTAGTTAAGGCCACCTAATATAAAGTATGACCAAAATTTTTTTAGCCTACAACAGTCATGGTTACTGCTATATTACTATAGTAAAACCACGATTGCTGCCAAAAACTGTAGTTACTACAGTCCAACATTACTAGTAAAAACACTAGACTATTTCAAAAGGGTGGCAGGGGCAAGTGATCAGTCTGTGGTGGGACAGAAATGTTCAGGCAGCATTTTTATATTGTCGAACTGTTGGGGGGGTGTTTGGGGTACAATGATACCCGGGACGGAGAGGTTTGGCGACCTTGGTGTGCGCACATGTTAAGTTTGTACAGAGATGATTTCACCTCTAAAGAACTAAATTGTGTCAAATAATGACCAAAGAAATTACTAAAACAGCAATTGCAAGTGGGGTGGCCAGGCTTCGGTCCATGGTGGCCACCCCCTAGCTCCCCCAATGCTACAACAGTCATGATGACTACAATATTACTATAGTAAAAATATGATTTCTGCAAAAAAACTTGAATGGTTAATACTATAGTAAAGCCATAGTTTTACAACAGTAACTAAAGTTAAACTTTGGTATTTGTATAGTAAAACCATAATAACCACAAAAATATTTTGGAACAAAAATTCCCGCACTGGCCTCCATTATTAATAGCAGCAATACACTAAATAGTTCACTTTAAAAAATGCAAAGTCCCTTTAAGGTTATGTGGGGGCTCTTGTGAAAAAGTGAATAATTTATGTGAACTAGTTCCTTTACATGAACCGTCATAATGAACTGACTCACTTAAATGATTGAGATTTCCCAGCGCTACATGAGTGAGAGAGGACGGTTTAGGGGAGTGTGTTTGATTACTCTTTCGGCTCAATTAGTGTTCACAATGTAATGCGATGAATGCAGCGTTTTGTGACAATTCAGCACTACTTGTTGGAAAATTTAGCTCGTTAATGGAAAATTGACACTATTGTAAAAATAGCAATAGCTGAGCTACTGTAACACTACTGAAAAATTTACTTTAGTACTTTTTTCCTTTAAAAAAAAAAACAATTTGTCACATGCAGGAACTTTTAAAGTACCAATATTCCTTGTAGTCTCAGTTGATATTAGGTCATAAAACTGCTGGCATAATAATAATAAAATGCTGTATAAAAGCATGTAGTATGCTAATGCTGTAGTATGCGACACCAATTCATATCCGCATCATGATTTACTGCTTTATTGTACTCGCGACAGTCACCATTGACTCCTTCCCCCAGACCTGATCTCTCACCTCCTGGACTCGGTGGGTGACCCTTTAACTGAGGAGGCCAGTCAGTTGAAGTATGAGCAGATTGTCGTGCCAGAGTCCTGCAGTGGTCCTCGTCTCTCCTTCCCGCTGAGCGTGACTGAAACCAGCGCCCTGCTCAAAGCATTTAAAGGAGAGCAGGTAAAACACTATAAAACTATCACTAATGGTCTGACAAAATATGGGACACTTTACAATTAGGTTCATTTGAACAATGGACAATTATTTTACAACACTTATTCATCTTGGTTAATGGTTTATTTCAACATACGTTTATTAAATTAAAAGTTGTGTATGTTAACATTAGTTAATGCATGGGGACTACCAGCCCTGGAGTCGCGGGTTTGAATCCAGGGTGTGCTGTGTGGCTCCAGCCAGGTCTCCTAAGAAACCAAATTGGCCCAGTTGCTAGGGAGGGTAGAGTCACATGGGGTAACCTCCTTGTGGTCGCGATTAGTGGTTCTCGCTCTCAATGGAGCGTGTGGTAAATTGTGCGTGGATCGTAGAGAGTAGCATGAGCCTCCACATGCTGCGATTCTCCGCTGTGTCGTGCACAACGAGTCAAGTGATAAGATGAGAAGATTGACGGTCTCAGAAGCGGAGGCAACTGAGACTTGTGCTCCGCCACCCGGATTGAGGTGAGACACCCGCATGAGGATCTACTGAGTAGTGGGAATTGGGCATTTGGCTATCAGACACTGTATATTTTGTGCAACACTAGATTTGCCATCTAAACATCCTATTACTTCTATAAAATCCTTCTCTGATGGATTGAAGCACTGTGTGACTGCTTAGTGTTTCTTAAATCTTGCATGAGAAATAGTGATGACACCATGAATAAATGAGTGCTTATTTATTTTGCAATTCATGAAGCACTTCAGTGTACCTCAATGGGCTCCTCACAGACAACCTGCATCATTTCAGACTCAACAGCGCTCCAGAGTCAATTAGTCCAAAAATCATGCATGAATAACTGAATTCCCATCTTGGAACACTTTTAAAGAGATTGCATCATAAGATTGTAAAGGCTGTTTATGTTTTATTTTCATCACTGATACCAATATTTAATTTCCTGCAATGATATACAGCTGTGATTTGTAAAAGTCTCTCTTTCGCACAGGCGATTTGCATATTAGACTGGATGACTTGCTGCTTTTACAAGGTAAATGCAGATTTTTTTATTAAATGTTGCATATCAACTATAGCAATTACATTTCATCATATTAAAGTCAGTTGGGTATCATTGGTGACTTGACACAAGATCTATTGCCTTATTGCACAGAATGGTTTCCCTCTGCAGAGATCCCCTACATTTTCAATGGAGATGTTGTGGGATGGAGGGAAGAAATCTATGGAGATCATAATCATTCTGTTTGCCTTCCTGCTCCTCTACCCGGACCATATGCACCTGAACAGAGGAAATCATGAAGACCATATCATGAACCTCAGGTAGCGTGATACATCACGCATTTATACATTTAGAAGTGGATTGAACTGGAGTGATTGAACATTTTTTTTCATTGACATCTAATAAAGAAAGACAAGAGATGATTGCATTTCTTTTCAGATATGGATTCAAAAGAGGTCATGTAGAAGTATAAGGTATAGTCTGGATTTTTAACTCTGCAAAATTCCTTAAAACGCTTAACTACTGTGGATTAGGAATTTGAATGCATATAATATTAGTATGTTTATTTTTGCTTGTCAGGTGCATTTCTGAACCATGGACATCACTGCCGCCCAGTGGCCATTTACAGAACCTAACTTAAAGGGAGAGTTCACACAATAATGAGAATTCTGTTATTATCTCACCCTCAAGTCATTCTAAACACACATGTTGTTGTTTATTTTCAGTGGAACACAAAAAAGAATTTGTGAAGAATCCTGATATTGCTATTTTCCATTCACAACAACATGGTAAATGGTCTGCACTTATATAGTGCCTTTTTTAACCTTAGCGGTTACCAAAGCACTTTACACTGTGTCTCATTTACACACACACACACACACACACACACACACAACACGGCAGAGCTGCCATGCAAGGCACTAGCCTGCCATTGGGAGCAACTTGGGGTTCAGTGTCTTGCCCAAGGACACTTCGGCATGTGGAGTCGTGTGGGCCAGGAATCGAACCGCCAACCCTGCAATTAGTGGCCGACGTGCTCTACCACCTGAGCCACAGCCGCCCCTGGCTAGTTCACATGTCTGTGAAGCTCCAAAAAGCACAACAAATCATAAAAGTAGTCCATGTGACTCATGCACTATATTCTTGAGAGCATTCCATCCCTCCCGCCTTGGCGCCATTTGAAATGTGTTTGGAACAACAGGTGAGTAAGTAATCAAATATTCTGCTCTCTCTGTGTAGGCTTATGGCAGGGATGTCCTACAGCTTCTACAGGACATGTTCAACTTGCTTCCTCTAGAAACTGTTATCAACAACAAAGTACTTATTGTTCATGGTAGCATGTTGGACAAGACTGACCTGGACTTCCTGAGCACTGCTGAAAGACATAAAGTAGATCTTTTTAGGGTTGGCCACATGGCTCTAGAATGCTTTTCTGATGGTTTTATTGAGTTTAATTGCACATTAATTGAAGGGGAGACCGGGGCTAGTTATCACACTTTTTACTCCATTGAATATTTCTTAGATGTGACAACCACCAAAACAAAATATACGCCTCTCTCTTTAACTCCTTAAGCTTTGATGCCCGTGAGGAAAAATAATAATCATCAATATATTAACAACTACAGTCTTGACCAAGACAAAACAGGTATCGTTTGAAAGCTTAGAAGCTCTATTTTACAATGCATGTAGACGTTATAACCAAAACTGCACAAGTGCTTTGAAATTTGCTGACAAATCAGAAGTGTTACATTTTGATGATAATTATTTTTTTTTAATTGCACTGCACATATTATTGTAATCAGTAAAAATATCAAACTGATCAAACAACCATGTGCCATATGTTGTTTGAAGTATAGTATTCTCAAATAGTAGAATATGACCATCCTATTTGTTTTATACAGACAAATATATAGTGAGTAATATAGGTATATGTCTTAGACAATTATGTTGGTGTTGCTTATATGCCGCATTGTTTTCTGTTTTGTTAATAATAAACATTTTTGCACCGTACATATTGTAATCGGTAAAAGCATCAAACTAAACAAATAGCCATGTGTCATATGTTGTTGGAAAGCTCTCAAGAGTAGAATACAACCAGCCCATTTGTTTTACTCACAGACCAAAATATAGCGAGTAATAGCTAAGTATATGTAAAGTAATTGTATACAAAAAATAAACAGAACATAAAATCGCATATCATTACTTAGAGGAGGCGATTATCTTTAAAACGAGCCCACACACAAAGTAATCGGATGCATAGATCATTAGATAATCCACATGAAGCACGATCTACACAGCATCTTACTATCTGGCTACAAACACGTTAGCTTTTCTGGATCAGATGACATCATCAGAAATGCTTTAGCATCATGGAACGCTAAACCAATCGGATTGGGTTCAGATTGATTCAACCAGTGGTGATAGTCCTCCATATTTGGGCTGCTACTGATCCTATCGACCAATCACAGTGGACTGGAGTTTCCGAGCTGGAGGAAAAAAACATGTGGGCTAGACGATGTCACTCGATGATTAAAAATTAATTTTAATAATCGTTTTTTTACTAATTGTCAATGGCAGATCACTTGCTTATCATGTGTATTTAGTATCACTTTTAAGTCTGATGTGTAGAACTGGTTCAAAAATTTGTTTTATTTAATTTTCCAGAGAAATGGAAATACTTCTATACAGTTTATTGAATAGTTTTTCTTGGGAAGAAGTAAGAAGTAAGTTCATAGAAGTAAGTAACCAAACATCAAACCTTTGTTATTGTTGTTTCAATGAGAATTTTAGAATTATTGTGAGTCTAAAATATAAAGACATGAGAAATGCACATGGCTGTAGCTTGTAAGATCACATATTTATTGATATAGCAACATTTGATCTAACAGTGATATTTATTGCTTGAAATAAAACAAATATTCAATAGAGAGTTTAAAGTATGTTCCTTTTCCCTATCTATGAATGCCATAACTTTTTCAAATTATTGAAACAATGTAAAAACATACGCCATCTGATTGAAGTCTGTCCCAAATGCACAATTTTACCACTCATGCACCCTCATAGCACCCAGTTGGTCTGCATGCGCTTACGACACCAAAGTCTGCACTCAGATGAAGACCGCAAGGGCAGAGGGTGCCATTTTGGATGGTGCCACAGACTCAATGATGACACAAATGACACAGAATGAAACTCAAATCATGTCTGCATGCTATGCAAACCTTTAGTCATTGTTGTGTTTGCATGTGTAATTAGTTCTTATGTAAAAGTATGTTTTATTTGTGGAGAGGCTTTTGAACACTTGTATAAATTATTTTTGTAATAATTAAATTTTTGATTGCTTTGTTTTATCAAAACAAAGTTT
Source organism: Moxostoma hubbsi (assembly GCA_032164185.1). Taxonomy (NCBI): domain Eukaryota; kingdom Metazoa; phylum Chordata; class Actinopteri; order Cypriniformes; family Catostomidae; genus Moxostoma; species Moxostoma hubbsi. The sequence continues at coordinate 21,332,338 of JAVLUX010000186.1, forward strand.
TACTCAGTTACACGTGACATGATTGGAAACAACACTGTGCTTTGGAGCTACCGTTTTTACACCCATATATATATATATATATATTAAGTAAAATAAGTATGATTTTTTTTGGGGGGTGGGTGGGATGGGGGGGCTTCTCTATACTTCTCTGAGTTACCAGTTTGAACCAGTCTGACCATCAACAAGGCGTTTCCATCCACAGAACTGCTGCTCACTGGTTGTTTTTTGTTTTTGGCACCATTCTGGGTTAATTCGAGAGACTGGTCTGTGTGAAAATCCCAGGAGATCAGCCCGTCTGGCACCAACAATCATGTCACGGTCCAAATCACTGAGATAAAATTTTTCCCCATTCTGATGGTTGATGTGAACATAAACTGAAGCTCCTGACCCGTATCTGCATGATTTAATGCACTATAATGGCATGGATGATTGTTGATGCTCCCTATTTAGTGAATGACTTAACCTCCAGTGTGCTGTCTGTCTGCACTGGCCTCAGATCAGTTTGAAATGCACCTTCATTTCATCCTATCTCCATATTAAGTCTCTGAAAGCAACTTTTTTTTTTTCTCAATGTGAAAATACACAGTAAATATTGCATTTCTAGCGCTATTGTCCACTATAGTGGTCATTGTTTTTACCGTTTCATGATAAACGGCTTACATTTTTTAAATGGCATATCGGATGAAACTGACTCTTTTGACTTAAACAGGTTTCAGTGTAAAAACTTAATTAGGTTTCTTACCAGATGTAGTTTTGTTGACGTTTATCCCAAAGACAAAATCAGAGAGATAAGCACATTGTTGTTTTGTCACAAGTTTAACCCTTTAATGACAGCACAGAGTCTTCTTAACTGAGATCAGTCAGTTTAAATCAATTTAAATATAGAAAGCCAAAAAAAGGGCTGTTTTATATGAGTATAATCACTGACACAAACTGGATTGCGGTCTGGATCCCTGTAATGCCTTGTTGTGTTAAAATGTATGAATCAGAAGGAAATTTCTCTGCCCATTACAAGAACATAGTCACATTACTCTTATTTTGAGAATTAAATTTAACTTGAACACAAAAATAATATAAAATATTTAGACAAAAAAAAAAAAAAAATGTGTGTCACATCATTGACCAATAATAATTATTGTTTTATATATTTTAACTAAAGATGAATGGAATGTAGCTGATGCTGACAATCAATCTAATACATGTTGTTTTACTAGGGTGTTGTTTTGGTGACTGTACAGATTGTGGATATAATGTGGAGTGACCCTAAAAATCAGAATATCTGCAGTCCTTATCCTTCCGTGGTGGAGGCTGTAGAAACACGGCCTCTGTCTGCTCTCTGATCACATGAGTGTAATCAAGAGGTTTATGAGCTCTGACACAATGGACAGGTGAATGGACAACTGCCAAGCACAAAATCTATTATCTCATATTAACATTTGTTATGATCTAGTGATGATTACAAAAGACAGAAAGATTTTAAACAGTTCCAATAGCGCCCTCTTCTGTTCGTACCAGCATTTATAAGCAATTGTATTGTTTTCTGTTTTCAAGGTGATCATTATTTTCTCTGCTTCTAACTACTATGAAGAGGGCAGTAACCATGGGGCATATGTCAAACTGGGGCCTCAACTGGTCTGTGGTTCTTCCAGTATCAAGTTAATCGCAGCACCAGAAAACTCTTTCTTTCTTTCTTTCTTTCTTTCTTTCTTTCTTTCTTTCCATTTCAACTTTTTTCTCTATTTTATTTATTTCTGTCTTCCTGTCTTTCTTTTTTCTTGTGCTGTTTTCTTTTTTATTTATTTCTCTTTCTTTTTTATGGTTACTCTATTCAACCTTTTTTCTTTATTTCTTTCTTTCCTTCTATTTTTTCTTAGTTTTTCCTCTTTATCTTTCTTTTTTCTTTAGTCTCTTTTTCTTTCTTTTGCTTTCTTAATCCATGCGATTATCTAAACAGCCAATCGTGTGGCAGCAGTGCATAAAATCATGCAGATACGGGTCAGGAGCTCCAGTTAATGTTCACATCAACCATCAGAATGGGGAAAAAAAATGTGATCTCAGTGATTTGGACCATGGCATGATTGTTGGTGCCAGTTGGGCTAGTTTGAGTATTTCTGTAACTGCTGATCTCCTGGGATTTTCACAAACAACAGTCTCTTGAATTTACTTTTGAAATGTTAGTATTTTAATGTTTATGGATTGGCCCCATTCACTTCTGTGGGGTTTGGTAAAGCCTGTAATATTTTTCATTTCTAAAGAAATCTATATATTAATGATCGAGAAGAAAGCTAAACAATTTACCTTGTGGTTCAGGACTTCTGTACTATCTCACCTAGTGTTGCCATCCATCTTGTAGAATACGGGATCGTCCCGTATTTAAAGATAAATTGATGCGTCCCGTGTCAAATCAAAATGGGACTCAATTTGTCCCGTATTTAAGCAAGTCCGAAGGAGTCACAGAGAAATCAATCATTAAGGTACCCTTGATATTCATTGGAAATAGTGCCTGGGGTGGGTAAGGGACTGTCCAAAAAGTCATCATATGGTGCTAAAATGTGCTAAAAATGAGGAAGGTGTGGTAAGGGACCGTCTGTAAACTTACTTGCACACAGTGCTGTTATTGATATCAAAATTTGAATTTCAACAAATAAAAAGCTTCTTTTTTTTTGTTATCTGTAAATGCATTTTCACTAGTACAATTTCACAAACTGTTATTCACTCCTGTTCAAAATGCAATTTCAGATATCAATAATTAATTTACTACTAAAAAATATTGTTTTTTATATTAACAATTACATTGTTACTAGTGCAAAGTCCATTCCTGATATCAACATTTGAATGACAACTGGTAGATTAATATACTCATTAAGTGACAGAAACTTGTATAATTGAATTATCTCAACAAGATAATAGTTGTTTTTACTCTTCAATTTAAGTTATGAGAACTAAAAGGCAAAAACATTTAAAATTGCAGTCTCGTTAAGTGACAAAAACTTGGATAGTTGAATTATCTATCTAATAAGAACTATAAGGCAAAATATTGTTTGCAATCTTGTTGAGTGACATAACAATAGCTTTAACCCTGAAAATAAAAATGCTCATGCTAAAATGAAAAATCATCCCAAAGATAATGCTAAAATGAAAATGTATGCAAAATAGTGCTAAATGAAATATAAGGGACATTGATTGATTTATTTATTGATTTAATCATTATTATTATAGTTATAGTTATAATTATAATTTTATTTAAATAACTATTAAATTATTTAATTTTGAGCAATTTGGACCTCCATACCAGACATTGGTGAATTCAGGCTGGAAAGTATGACAAAGGTCCTGGGAGTTCAGCCAGTGAAATTCAGGCAAAGGATGAGTGGGACTTTGCACCCAAGTAATTCATTGCCAGGTTCTGACTTTTTCATGTCATGCAGAAATGTTGCTATTTTTTCCTATCCATCTAAGTCAGAGTGACTAAGTGAATCATTTTTTTACTCACTTTCTAACTGCTAGATAACCCATTCTTAACCTCAGCTTGATCTTGTTAACTTGACATTGTCTCGCTCTGATTACTGCTCACTTTTGAGAACGGTCCCTAAACTAACAAATCTAATTAAATTAAGCAGTTTGCTAATCCTGCATGGAATTTACACAGAGAAACAAGCCTTGATCCAAACACAGAGAAGGGGAAAGACTTGAATAGAGCCCTGCACTATACACAAAGCCAGAATGCGTCACTTCTCGAATACACGCTTGGAACATGGAGGCCCAAAGGTGAGTTGGATATCGGCTGTATTTATGGGACACTGTATGCTCGCCTTTGCAGCCTTTATAGAGACGACGCAGCCTACAGAACCTGGTGCGACTGGAAAGCTTTTAGTGATTCCCATGGACGGGAGCCACTGGACTGGCGTGAAGGCTGTAGCGGAGGAGATGGGCCGGAGGGGTCACAAAGTAACGGTGGTTATCCCAGAGGTTAGTGTACGGCTAGGACCCGGTAAACACTACACTATCAGAACATTTCCTGTTCCATATGGACAGGAACAACTAGAAGAGCTCCAGGCTCGTAATGCTGAGGTGATGGAGAATAAACAACTCCCTCTGATAGAGAAAATCAGCACCAGAATCAGTAACATGAGGAAATTTGTGGACCTCCAAAGGACTACCGCTGAAAGCCTCCTGTTCAACCAAGAGCTTGTGGACTTCTTGAAGAAGCAGAAATTTGATGCTGTCCTCACCAGCCCAGCCGTGCCAACTGGTGCCATACTGGCTTATAACCTCTCCCTACCAGCTGTCTATATGCTACGAGGCTTACCCTGCGGACTGGACTCGGCCGCCACAGCCTGCCCGGACCCTCCTTCTTACGTTCCGCGGTTCTTCACGCGAAATTCCCACCGTATGTCTTTTCATCAACGTGTGCTGAACGTTCTGGTGAGTGTCCTGGAGCCTTTGCTCTGCAGAGTGATATACTGGTCAACTGAGGACGTGGCGTCCCGTTTCCTGCAGAGAGATGTGAGGGTGGCGGAGATCCTGAGCACTGGAGCTTTGTGGCTGCTGCGCTACGATTTCAGCCTGGAGTTTACGAAACCCTTGATGCCCAACATGGTTCTAATTGGAGGGATTAACTGTGCCGTAAAAAGCACTCTAACTGAGGTTAGTGCAGAGACGTATGGCTGTTCTACACTTTGTTTTTAAAGTTGGGTTTAGAGTGTAAATTATGTTAGTAGGTTAAAAGGAATGGTTCAAACAAAAACCGTTCCAAAACCATACGACTTTCTTGTCACGTCTTATGCAGAACGCAAAAGAAACATTTAATGAATATTCTGATGTGTCTTTATACAATGGCAGTTGATAGTGCCTCACTTTAAAGCTTAAAAAGTACCCAATATTATCATTAAAGTAGTGCAGCTCAGAAAAATGCTATAACGTTTTTTTTTAATCTATGAAACCAAATTAGGCACAAAGATTATATTTCGATTAACTTGACACGTGTTTTAAACTATAGATTATTATAAGATCACCTCAGACAAACTTATTTGCCAATGATGTCATTTCTCAGTGAAAATCTTGATATCCTTTGCATGTTCACAAGCACTAGATTCAAATTTTGATTTAAAGTCTTATACCTGATTGCCAGATGTTTTTGTCAGTGATGCAAAACATTGGCGAGCGACAGCAATTCACCTGGAGATCTCGGTTTACTCCTTCCTGTATTGTCTATCAGCGAGCCCAAGTAAGTGAAGGACTTGACAACCTCCACCTGGTTTCTGGCAATTGGCACAGATGAGGGGCTGGCATTTTATGGCACAGGTGATTGGATTTGGTTTTTATTACAGTTGACCTCCAGTCCTAGCTGGCTTGCCTCCATGTCCAGAATGCCCAAGGATAGAACAAGAACTTCCAGCATCCCTGCAAGTAGGGCAACATCAAGGGCAAAGATCAGTACATTTTTCATTGCCCAGTGTTATCCACTGTGGACATTTCTTTCCATGATGTGATCCATTGGGAGAAGGAAGAGGTTGGGGACAATCCTGCAGCTCTGCCTAACACTGCTGTTGATAGCAAAAATAGTTTTTGCACTCCTGGCATTTAACTTTGCCTTTGTAGAATGGGAGGATGATGCCTCTTTTCTGATCCTCAGGAATTGTCCTGCTAGTCCAAACCTTGTTGTAGGTCTGTGTCAGCCAGTCTATGCAGCAAGAACCAACTGCCTTCAGCATTTCCATGGTGATGCAAGATATTCCGGTTTACGGTCCTGGTGGATACTAGCCCTGCACTGCTTCTGTAGTAACTTGCTCTTTTCCTCCTTGTTCTGTAATCTGGCCAGGTGTTTCATCTCTATCAATTTCCAGGTGATATCACTGATCCTTTCTTTTCTGGGTCCAGGCTATAGCCCCAAATTTTTGCTTGCAGCTTTGTTTATTGTTTATTTGAATACTGTCTAATCAGAAACTTCCTCTTCGTCAAGGGCTCTGTAACAATATCCAATCCCAGCCACAAATGCTTGCTCAATGGCTGGATCCCTTAGTCTTCTGGTGTTATAGCAAGAGCTCTCATTGGTTGGTGTTTTTAGCTTGACAGCAATCGTGGCTACCACAGCTCTGTGGTCTGTGTCATTTCAAGACTCCTATAAACTCCAAGAACCAAGCCTGAGCAGAAGTTTAGAAGTCTCTCAGTGTTGTTGTTTGGGAAGCCGATTCCAAACAGGCCCACCACCTACTCTTATCCACTTCTAGTTGTTCCTAAGACTGGATTAAAATGGTTCTTGTCTATGTCTGTGGCATTCTCTGTTAGTGTGTATGCAACCACCACATATAAGTCACCGAAGGTGGGTTTGAACTTGGCAACCAGGTCTCAGTCGCTGAGTGGCTTCCTTGATGCATAATACCTACTTCAGACCATCTTTGGTCTTTCCTATGCCTGGCCAACAGACCTCCTGTATGCCCATGATGTTAATGTTGACTTTTGATATTTCACATGACACTAAGCTGGATTTACCAGTTCCAAGTAGAGTCCTGACATTCCAGGTGCCAATCCTCAATGGCTAGCGTGCCTTGAGGATGTGTTTTTCTTGGATGTTGTCCACCGTAACAGAACATCACCTCTGGCTGGTGGAGCAGAACCAGGGCACACAGTCCTTGGTAACCTGTGTGACAAGCGATGCAGTATGAGAAGATTTTTGGCACATATTCTGAAAATCTCATTGTCTTTATTCTTTTGTGGGGATGGGTTGCCAGCCCAACCCCCCAACACCCTCCTCCTTTTGCAACCGGGCTTGGGACCGGCTTTGGCAGGAGTTTATGTCCCACGCTTGTCAACACAAAAATTGGACCATATGTCTTTTGGTCAGCGGGTGCTCAACCTGCTCTGTGAGATGATGTACTGCTCCAATGAGGAACTAGAATCCAACTTTATGCAGAGAGATATGAGTGTGTTGGAAATCCCGAGAAGTGGAGCTCTCTGGTTGAGGCAATATGATTTCACCCTGGAGGTCCCCATATGTGCTCATACATGTTTACATTTCGAAGTCAAAAGCAGAGAATAATAAGTCTCATAGAAATTCTGTGAAGAGGTCAGAGCTGCTCTTTATCATGTATAAATCACAGCTGTTGACCAAACAGCATCTAGGTCTGAAATTTTGTAATAAGTGTTAAAGGTCTACATATTCTGCAAAGATTTAGATCTATGTAGGATATTGCCTATTCTCCTGAAACTATATGGCAAATACATGGCAGTAAATTATTTCCAAAGCATTTTGTCAATGTAGTTGCTTTTCACAAGCATTTATTCCACTCTAGTCTTCCCATTGCATTTACATGCCTGTGACCAGCAGATCCTTATCATGTGGTGTTTTGAGCGCTTGTTTCTATTGATCATGTTATAAATAATGGGGGGGTTGCCTTAGTTTTGATTACACCTCAACACTGGTGCAGATTTAAAAATGGCGCTAAGAGATAAATTAACCAGGTGAACAGGAATATCATGATGTTGTATCTTGAACATTGAACAACATTCAGCACTGCTCTAATGAAGCTCTATTTGCACTGTGATTCTTGTAATCATTACCCTGACATGACTTTGTGCAACAGGCAAGTGTTCTCTGTGTTAAACGTCAAGTTTTACTTCCCCATTTGTGTTGCACAAGGCACTTGTTTTTTCTTTCGCCTGCTTTTGAAGGGATTTTTTACTTTTTTAAGTATGTTTTAATTTTTTTTTTGTTATTTGTAAGGTTTAAAAAAGGTCTCTCCCACATCATATATCCAACCACTAGTGAGATGGATAACTATCTACCTGTTATCTGCCTAAGAGTAAATTGCAAAAGCAAAGAGTTGATATATTTGCACACAGTAAGGAAACAGCAGAGAGATCGGCAGAGAGAATATAGAACGTTTTTGGCTAGAAAGATGCATCGCAGAGCAATTTTCTGTCTAATGGTCAGTATAGTCTGTTCTACAGTGCTGGCAGAAAAGATTGGTTGGACTGGGAAACTGTTAGTGGTACCCATGGATGGAAGTCACTGGACAGGGGTGAAGGCTGTGGCAGAAGAGATGGGCCGTAGAGGCCACACTGTGATCGTGTTGATACCAGAGGTCAGCATGCGTTTGGGTCCGGGTAAACACTACATCACAAAATTTTTTCCAGTAGCATATGGGCAGGATCTTCTCAACCAGATGATGGAAGAATATTCTCATGAGTTGACATCTAATGCGGAGTCTTTCATGGTTAATGTAATTTCAAAGTTTAACCATATGAGGAAGCTTTTTAAATTTTTGGACTCAACAACCAAAAGTCTCTTCAAGAATCAGGAGCTAATCGAATTTCTGAGAGAGCAAAACTTTGATGGCGTTTTGACGGATCCTGCTCTACCAACAGGTGCCATATTGGCATATAATCTCTCTGTACCTGCAGTGTACATGTTAAGGGGAATGCCGTGTGGTCTTGATTCTATGGCCACAGGCTGTCCAGACCCTCCTTCATATGTCCCGCGCTTCTTTACACGAAACTTGGACCGCATGTCTTTTGGTGAACGTGTGCTCAACGTGCTTGTGAGCTTGCTGGAACCACTGTTCTGTGAGATTATGTACTGGTCCAGTAAGGAAGTGACGTCCGACTTCCTGCAGAGAGATGTGAGTCTGTTGGAGATCTTTAAAAGTGGAGCTCTCTGGTTGATGCGGTATGATTTCACCTTGGAGTTCCCCAAACCCTTGATGCCCAACATGGTGCTAATTGGAGGGATTAACTGCGAAATAAAGAACCCCCTGACGAAGGTGAGCATCAGCAAAATATTGTGAGGACTTTTCTTCATATTGAAGAAACAAAAGCAATAAAAGTCATAATTCTTTACACAATATTAAAAGAAAATACTCAATGTTTCAAAAGCATTGCCACAAGACGTAAAGAATATACTGTAAGTGTGAACATAATTTTAGTGTGATAAAACTGCATACTACCTTTTCTGTGTAAAGTTCATTTCAACTTCATTTCCATGGTGACGTAACATTGTAAACCCTAAAGTGAAGATTTAAACAACTTTCCAGCTCAAATAATACACAAGTTTAAACAGAAGAATGAATGTAAGTGCTTTTATATGAATATATGTTTCAAATTTCTGCTTTAAACCCTCCAAAAATGGGCCCCATTCACTGCTATTGAAGGCTAGATGTTTTGGGAATTTTTATTTGTAATAGGAACATTTCCTGAGGTAGTATTCACAAGCTGGTCATAACTGATTTCATTGAAAACAAACTAAAACACAACAGTATCTAAGCAAAGACCGTAAAGTAGGCCATGTCTGTGTTGTAAACACATTTGAATGATATTGCACTATTTAGCAGTAGGCTATGGGTTAAATCCAGATTGCCTGAGTAGGTGATAAGTCACAATATGGAGTTACTGTATTACATGTCTGGCTTTTATGGGACACATGCATGATCTGCATGATCATCAGATGATCCATAGGGGAACATTTTTGTCTTTTACCTTTAACCTTCACAGATGGACTATTTGACTTATTAGATCAATATATTTAGCAGTACTACGATTTCAACACTACTGTCACATGTCATCTTTCAGTTTTAATTATTTAAGAATTTTCTTGTTCCAAAAATTTTGGCAGGGGTCACTGTTCTCTCGTACTTACTTGAAGTCCCATCCCTGAAGATAAACATCAGCTCAGCCCAGATATTCATTTGGGTGGGAATGCTTAAAATGGAGGTATATTTTCTAGGAATTGGCATGTGACTGTGACTGGGTCACTGGCTCTTACTGGGTTGAACTTTGGCATTTGCGTGTGTTTGCTCGAGCGAGTTTGGGTTAGTGGAATCGGAAAAGGCAGACATGAATTGTTTGAAATAATCTTGAACATGGTCATATTAGATCAGAAAATCTTACAGTAATTTTGGAAAAGCACTTTCATGCAACTCAAACTGCTGTTGAAGAGGTTTGTGGCAATTTGTTTAATAGAACATAGTAAAATACAGTATGTAAAATTTGATTTGTTTTTTCTGTACAGAATTAGTGAGCGAGTTGTGAACGTGCAATATTTACTGAATGAGTGAGTTTCGTGCACATCAATATGCTAATAAATATCTCAAATCAGTTTACTAAAAAAAACGACAACGTAAGAAACCTGCACTGCGCTTATGAGTCGTAAAAGCGTAAAAAATGATTTGCTCAACCATTGATGGATTACCAACAGGGTCAATGGGGCCAGTGCCCAGGGGCCCTTGACTACCAGGGGCCCTGGGCATTAAGGCAGCGTGATCCCCAACTTTTGCCCATGAAAACGAATTTTGGCGGGGACCCTTGGAGATACTTGGCCCCAGGGCCTTTGCAAGTCATAATCCGTCCCTGTGCTCAACACTTGCACATGTAGGGTAAGCCGATAAGAACATCGGTAAAGGTGTCTCCATGTAACGCAAAATGTGTGTAATGGGCAAAAATGTACCTATGCCGATACTTGTTTGCTTAAACGGTTTTTGTTTATCGGGGCATGTTCACTAACGCTTTAAGCCGTATACATGACCTTACACATTGGCGGCTTATTAAAGGAATATTCCATGTTCAATACAAGTTAAGCTCAATCGACAGCATTTGTGGCATAATGTTAATTACCACATAAATACATTTCGACTTGTTCCTCCTTTTCTTTAAAAATAAAAGAAGCAGCGAAAATCAAGGTTACAGTGAGTCACGTAATATGGATGTGAATGGGGCCAATTTTTTGGAGGGTTTAAAGGCAGAAATGTGAAGCATATAATTTTGTTAAAGTACTTAAATGAATTCTACTGATAAAACTTGTGTATTGTTTGAGCTGTTCTGTTGTTTAAATCATCGATTCTTACAGTCATTTTAGGGTTGAGGTGTTATGTTGTCATGTGAAATAAAAAAGCTGATTATTGATGGTTTAAACAGTAGAAAACCAATCCATAGATCAACATGGTCAACTTCAGGAAACAATAAAAAGTCCACCGCTAATGTCTGTCTTTTCTCCCTTTATGAGCTAAATGCTATGTGAATATCCAATTGCTGTGGAATGCTGTCTAGAAAGCATGTGGGGTCTTTTTTGGGTCATGTTATCTCCAACACAGTGAGATGGGAAGGAAAGGAGTGGTGAGCTTCTCACGCAAGTTGGGTTCTAGGGGAAGGGGGAGGTGCTGCTGGGAGTCGCCGGTTTCTGCTGATTTGACAGCTTAATATGGTTGTTATACTCTTTGAGCAAATATAGCTGATTGTAGACTGGTTTTTTAGCCCTCAGGTGACAGATTATGTCGCTCAGTTCATAAATATTCACTACCCATGCGTGCAGACGAGGGATTCCAGCTTTTATTTTTGTATTTTAAAGGCTTTAGTTTCTTAACCACAAGGATTAAACAATGTTGTCAGCAGTCTAATGTAATATGAATTTCAACTATCAAAAATATCCTTAATTTTACAGGAAAATAAAAATGGTAAAAGAAAAAATAGATAATTGGTTTACAGGTTGAACAGATACCATATATATATGTAACAAGACAATACATTAAAAAGCATTACCCGTCATGTTTCATTATATTTAAAATTCCATTATGCATTATTTTTAATTATATAAACTGTAGTAAACTATAAAAAATAATGGCACCTAATTACATCCCATAATGCCTGAAACATTGTCACTGTATTTCTTACAGTGCATTTTTGGCAACCACAGCGCACAGTATTTTACAGTACATTTAATAAAAAGAAATTACAATGTTGTTTTTTTTTATTAGCATGTCAATATGATGCTTATTGCAACCGTTGATTTAGAATATTCTCTTTCCTTGTGAGAATTCATTTAAATGCATGTTTGAAGTTATTTAATAGGGCGTTGTGTAACACCTCTAGTCACGCTGAGGTCTTTTCCTTTCAGGAAACATTTTCTTTGAGACTGCCGTACAGCAACAGATGAAGATTTGAACTACTAACATCTGCAAACCACAACGCAGACAACTCCCGTTCCTCCCTCTCCCTCATGTTCTTTTTTTTACTCTCTTGTTTCTCAGTCACACATGAGAGATTCTACACAGCCCCCTTTCCTGGAGGAGGAGTTTTCCACTCCTTTCCTTTCAGTGCTTGTGTTCGGTCTTAGGCAGACCCAATTATGCTGAAGGAGGGCTGGATGTGGGGGCTGGGTTCAGGGCTTCTGCTGCTCTGGCTGGGTGCCTGGCTGAGGCCTGCGCAGGGTGGCCGAGTGCTGGTCATGCCTGTGGAAGGCAGCCACTGGCTCAGCATGAAGGTGCTGGCGACCGAACTGGCCCAGAGAGGCCATGACATCCTGGTCCTGGTGCCCGAGACCAACATCTTGATCCAGAGTTCCGAACTCTTCCGCACAGTGACCTTCCCGGTGCGGATGTCCAAGGAGGAGCTGTCCACCAGCTTGAGGGGATTTCAGCAGGGGGTATTCAAGCGTAGCCCTGCACTAATGGACATCTATGTCCAAATGGGAAGGCTGCTGAACTTCACAGGGATGCAGGTGCAAGGATGTGAGTCGCTGCTTTATAACGAACCTTTGATGGAAAAACTGAAGGAGGAGAACTTTGAGTTGGTGCTTACTGACCCGTTCTTGCCATGTGGGCCTATTATCGCTTCTGCTCTTGGTCTCCCTGCCGTCTACTTCCTGCGTGGCTTGCCTTGCGGCATTGACTTGTTGGCAACGCAGTGTCCTGTTCCCCCATCCTATGTACCCCGGTTTCATTCCGGCAGCTCTGACAAAATGACCTTTGTTGAGCGCATCCACAATTTCATCATGAGTGGCATAGAGTTGGTGCTGTGTCAGATAATGTACGCCAGTTTTGACGAGCTTGTCTCAAGATACCTGGATGCAGATGTGACGTACCGGGAGCTCATCGGCCGTGGAGCTATCTGGTTGCTTAGGTACGACTTCACATTTGAATACCCCAGGCCTATCATGCCAAACATGGTCTTCATCGGAGGCATCAACTGTGAGAGGAGCTCCGAACTTACTGCAGTAAGTCACCAGAGGCACCTTTGGTTCTGTCCTTTGGGTTGGTCAGGATATGTGACCAACTTATCAATTATAAACATGTTCAGTAACAAACAACTCCTTGTCCTTGTGTGAAGGGGAGGGGTCCTCCTTGGTTCCATCATCCATGGGCATGGTTTATAATCTTCGATTGGGGTCATTGTTGGTTCTGAAAATATGGGTTACATTTTTTAGTTTTGACATTGGTTCTTTGTCTTAAAATGTATTATATTTACCCATGATGGTAATCTGACTCTCATCTCCAGGGCATTGGTGGTTACCTAAGGCAACATGGTGCGCTCACTGTATTCTTTGCCACTCAACGCTCTCCCTGAACTCTTGTCTCTTGGGGTTTTTTACAGGAAAAACAATCTGACTAGAGATCAGAAACATTGTGCACGGTGCACTGTACTGTGTGAACAATGGTTGGGGTTCAGAAATGTGAGATGCCTTAGATTACATAATATAAAATCTGAAACGTGACCTTTTTCCCTCAATCAAGTCGTCATTTTTATTTGTTTAGCACTTATCAACACGCATCATTTTAATGTAGCTTTACAGAAAATTCTGCTTCAACAGAAAAAGCTGTAATGTAGTAATGTCTTTGAGTCATAATAGTGCGGTTTTAAAAAAAAAGACATGATTGTAAATTGTGCCTAAAAATAAATTATAGAAAATAATGATATTTATATTTAGACCCCCAGTGAGTAAGCTGAAGACGACTGTGGCAAGGAACACAAAACTCCATAAGATGTTGGTTTCAGGAGAAAAATAACCTTGGGAGAAACCAGGCTCACCGTGGGGGGCCAGTTCCCCTCTGACTAAACAACATGAATATAATGCCAATATTAGTTATTTATGTGTAGTACAAGTCAAGATATATAATTAGTAAACTAATTGAGTGTTGGGGGCCAATGTTTAAACAAAAAGATATTGTATTTACTGTAAGATTAATGACTAATTAACTGAGGAAGTGCAAACAGATCCATTGTATAATGGCTGCAATTAAGGTATAAGGTATTATCTACATATTCAATTTTAAGAGTGTAGTCCATCCTTTGACCAAGGTGATGTAGGCAGAGGTCAGTAAGGTGCACTGCAGTTCGACTGTAAGCTTGTGGCAGATTCATTTCCAGTTGAGTTCATTTTAAGTTCAAATTTCAGGAAGCGTCCAGTGAAGTATGTCTGACGGTTGGTGCTGGCATCAGTTCATCCTCTTTGGAGTCCATCGTAGTTGACTGGTGATATCTGGCTGGCACAGGCTCTAGTTAGTCATCATCACACAGCAACATGTAGTTCAATGAAAATAATCCCAAGTGTCTCCGAACTAACAGTGGTTTTACCCACTGAAGACAAAAAATAACAGTATTGACACTGAACCAGTTTTCCGGTGACTTTTGAGACATTCGTCAAAGATGCCTATTCTATTTATCTAGTCAAAGCATTTGGTTGCATCATTTTGGAGATGCTAAGAATGAATTGGAGTGCAAAACCAAGCCTTTCTTGGCTTTAGCAAGAGGACTAACAACATACAGTGCTAAAACAGAAGAGTGGCAACCTCAGCCAATCGTAGGAAAGACAAGATGTAATGCGTATGCAATAACAATAAGAACATAACTGAAACTTTACGGGCAATGTCATCTAGAGAAAATCTATATATTCATAGATAGTTAGCATACCATAAATATTGCTCTTGCATTATTTTCGTTTTATTAAATGCCATCTTTCAAAACATGTATTTACTATTGTTTCTTCGAGTTTACAACATGGGTTACACATGGTGCAGATTTTTTTATTTTGGCTTATTCTTTTGCTTATTTTCTGTATTGTGCAGGAAGTTGAAGACTTTGTGGAGGGCTCAGGAGAGCATGGTATTGTGGTGTTCAGTCTGGGATCTCTGGTCTCCTCCATGCCAAAAGAGAAAGCTGCTATCTTCTTCAAGGCCTTTGGTATGATCCCACAGAGGGTAAGATCATTTAAGATTCCCTACATTTTAATACCAAAACGGTTATATCGACCAACTCTAGAAACTAAATACTTGGGGAAAGGGGTCGTGGCAGTAAAGCAAAGTGTCTTGAAATAGTTATTTGTGGGGACCTTCACTGTCAAACAAAAAGCATGGAAGTAGCAAACCACAAAAATAATAATGCATTAAAATGGTGCATGCACTAATGCGCCTAAGCTTTTAGAGGAACACCTCCTACACAGGATGTGGTGTGTGACCTGAGCCCATTTTGTTCATCATCCCAGACGCTCAGTCATCTCTCAGTCAAGGATTGTTGGGCATATGTGCCCACTTTGGCCAGTTGTTTGCCCAGCATGCAAAAGTGTAAAACTAAGTGAAAGCTGCACGCAGAGCTTCAGCTATATCCCTAATGGAAGCCAGATGTTCTTCTGCACCGCCTCCAAAGTTATCATGCGTGCTGAAGTGCAGTTTTGTAACACTGCTGGAGTGGATAGTGTTTCAGTTAAACCAAACAAGAGTCACTTTTCAATGTCACTTTTTTCCTTATTAAGAATGATGTATTACCTTCAAAAGTGCATGAGAATTCCCACATTTTCCAATATTATTACAATAGAAGGGTACTTCTGGGTAGGGCTGATCCCTGAACTGGAGGGATGCTGAATTTCCCCCTATAATCATTGCATAATACCAACTTCAGGTACACTGAACCTGTTATAAGTGCACTGTAAGTTGCTTTGGAAAATTAGTTTTTGCTAAAAGACGTTTTTGGGTTTTTTTCTTAGGTTTTGTGGCGGTATACGGGGGAGATGCCTCAGAATGTCCCTGAAAATGTCAAATTGATGAAGTGGCTTCCGCAGAATGACTTGCTCGGTGAGTTTTACGGGTTTGCCGTTTAGACTACACTTTGACAGCCGTTGTTCAGCAGGGTGGGGGGCAGGAGTGTTTCAAGGCAGAAATGTGAAGCTTATATGTTTAGAAAAGAACTCAAATGAATTCTTCTGTTAATATATGAGCTGTAAAGTTGTTTAAATCAGCGCTTTCATGGTTCTTTTAGAGTTTTAGGGTCTCCGGCGTTTTGGCCCTAACGTGATTATTAAACTTTAAAAGGCTACGATTGAATTTAATAAACGTATAGTCTCTGTGCACTACAGACTTAAAAGTGAAAAGCACACTGGGTACTCGAGTTTCAGTCATCAATGAATACCAGACATGTATGACAAACGATCGCCGATGATTTACAGTTGATGAATAATGTCAATGTTTACTTTAAAATGTTTATATTGTAATATCTTGTAGATGCATATGTTATCATGTTGCATAAAAGTGCAGATTTTATTTCCCTTATATGTTTGAATGAGCTAGAAGCAGTGAAGCATTGACAGTGGGTCATGGATAACTGGCATTAAAAAAAAGTGGGTCGCAGTGGGCAAATGGTTGAGAAACGTTGTTTTAACATTTACGGATTGGCCCCATTGACTTCCACTGTAAGTGCCTCGCTGTAACCCAGATTTTTACTACTAAAGTTAAATAGGGACTAAAGTTCTAAATGAGAAAACTGTCTAATGGATGTCACAGTCATAATCCTGAGGAAAGAGGAATTGCCATGTCCTAAGAAATGTTCCTTCAAGTGAGGACCAGTGTGAGAGAATGAAATATTATTGTGAAATCCAGCGATTAAGCACCTGGCTTATCCATTTGAGGAGCTAATTAAAGACCAGGCAACCACACATTCCAGTGACCACAACATGGATCATTAAACTGAGAACACAGAAGTAGTTTTTGTTAAACAAACTGTGTGAAGTCTCATTTGTCTGGCATGTCAGGTATGATTGCAATGAATAGGGTGCAGAACTCATTCCGACCCCTGATGTCCGTTAATCCTATTAACTGCGGTTAAATCAGCTCAATCTTGTGAGCTTGACAAAGTACTGGAGAATGCTTGAACATGCATTACATGCATCCTGTATGCATTTAATACCTGTATGTGACTTCGGTGGTTGTCACCTTTGAAAGGTCACCCTAAAGCCCGGGCGTTCATCACTCATGGTGGAACGCATGGAATCTATGAAGGGATCTGTCATGGCGTTCCCATGGTTATGCTTCCACTCTTTGGCGACCAAGGTGACAACGTGCACCGTGTGGCAACTCGAGGGGTGGGAGTGATCCTCAGCATCTTTGACATCACAGCAGAAGAACTGGTCAACGCTCTCAACACAGTTATTAACGACAGCAGGTAAGAGTTTGACTTTATTATACTTATCCTTTTGTTCACTCCCTGTCTTTTTGGGGTTTATCTGGCCTCTTTTATACACCCCATCTCACCTGCATCTCTCTCACTGTAATCTGCAGCTATAAGGAAAGAATGGAGAAGCTTTCTGCCATACACAATGACCGTCCCATGCAGCCTCTTGAACTTGCAGTCTATTGGACAGAGTTTGTTATGAGACACAAGGGAGCGGACCACCTGAGGCCTGCTGCCCATGACCTAAACTGGTTTCAGTACCACAGTCTGGATGTGATCGGCTTCCTGCTTTGTGTTGTGCTGATTGTAACTCTAGCGATGTTGAAATGCTGTGCACTGTGCTGGAGAAGGTGCTGCCGAAAAACGCAGAAGAGGAAGGCGGACTGACCGCACAGAGAGAGAAGTTGGCATAGCTTACAAACGTTTCCAAGTCTCAACGTACATTTTCTTTGTCTACCATGTCTTCATTTCAGATTTACAATCTCATAGTCATGATAAGCAACCTGACACTGAACCAGAAACATACTATACACAAGTACGTAAATGCAGGCGCTGCTAGCTACACAAGCTCAACTTATTGTGTCATACCGCAAGGATGTGTTGCAATCTCAATGTTGCCACAAGGGGTGCTATTGCAGACATTAGAGTCAACTGTCCGCTTTTAAGGTGAGTTTTCTCTTCCAAGTCAGCGACTGTGATGGCGAAGCGACATAGGCTAGGGAACTCAATCGCTCCCCTTGAGTACTTAGGTTTGTACTGCTACAGTAACGTAAGGACACACATTAAGCATATTCGACATGACCGCGCATTGGCAATGTGTTGGGTAAGCGCTCGCATTTGCAAACGCTTTTTTAAAGTATGTTTCTGGCCTAAAGCTGTATAATAACTTGTACTGAATGTGGAATATTCTTTTAAGTGATGCTGCATAGTAATGTTGAAGGTGCTTTTTTATTACCAATTTTTTTTTTAGCATTATTACTAAAGCAAATAATCCACTATGTGGGTGCTCGTTCAAATCCGGCTGGTGATTTTCAAATAATCATAGAGTTTCGGTCTATAGATTTATTTTCAATAACAGCAGCATACATTGAGATATTTTCTCTTTTTTAAAAGCTTATTCATCAGACTTCCTCTATGTTAATTATCCTCCCAATGCATTAAAAATTACATTGATTGGTGGTTATATAATTAATAAAAACTTGTAGCCTGTAACATAGGTTAAAAATTTACTGTGAACAGAATATATTAATAAAATAGTACAATGTGAACACGTAGTTTGTGTATAAAATGTGTCATGTTTAGTGGCTGAATTGGGGAGAATAATTATTCCGGGATTCCGTATATAAAATCCAAATATAAGTAACTGTATTCCACTACAGTTACAGTTTAAATCATTGGTAATTAGAATACAGTTACATTCAAAAAGTATTTTGATTACTGAAGAAATTACTTTGCATTTTATTGTCATTTGTTTCATTTAATATTTAGTCCTTTCAGATGGAAAACATTTATAAATATAAATGATGCGATCCAAAGTGCATTTGAACAGCGGTGAAACACTTTCTTATGATGTGTAACATTCATACGAGCAGACAGAGAAGTACGTTTGAAGTAAGTTTGGAGCAGCAGAAATAGAAATAAACCTTGTGTAAATTGTCATGTGAACTGTTAACTTTGTGCTAACCCATTGAAAAAATGTAGAGTTCTGGCAAACTTGCCACTCACTATTTTCACATGCAAATGAGCTTTTGATTCGCCGCAAATGTTTGCCAGAAGTTTGCAGCTCTTCACTGGTAGTGGTAGACCTGCAGCAAACCTTTAGCAACAATGGACAATTTCCAGCAAAGCTTGTTTGCATGTGAAAATAATGAGTGGCAAAATTCTCAAAAGTCTAAATTTTTGTAAGGGAAGCTAAAATGCTATTTCTAGCCATTTTACATGTGCCTGTCACCAAAAACAATTGTTTTTATGTTAGCTCTCTCTCTCTCTCTCTCTCTCTCTCTCTCGTCAGACCTTTACATTTTTTAGAAGCAACACTACATAAGATATTTTGTATTTATTTGGAGAATATATTTTTACCTGTACTGGCATTTTTATTAAAAAATGTACCAGTGCTGAAGAAGTAATCCAAAGTATTAAGATTACATTACTGACCTTGAGTAATCTATGGGGGGCATTTTCCCCTCAATGTATATAGTGGTTTCAGCCCTGTACAGAATACACAAATAAAGTAACTGTATTCAACCCCCCCCCCCCCCCCCCCCCCCCCCCCCCAATTACATTTTTAGAAGAATTTCACATTTCCTAAGGTCCATACAATGCAAGTAAGTGGGTGCCAATTTTTTAAAAGCTCCAAAAATCACACAAAACAGCATAACTCCAGTGGTTAAATCAATGTCTTCAGAAGTGATACGATAGGTGTGGGTAAGAAACAGTTTTTGAGTAAGTTTTTACTATAAACTCACCTCCCTGCTCAGTCAATCTCCACTTTACCTCTGTTTGAGCTTCAAACTTCTGGCACCCATTCACTTGCATTGTATGGACCTTCAGAGCTGAAATATTCTTCTAAAAATATACATTTGCATTCTGCAGAATAAATAAACGTCACACACATCTGGAAAGGCATGAGTGTGAGTAAATGAGAGTTTTCATTTTTGGGTGAACTATCCCTTTAAAGCTGTAACAATACAAATATTCAGAAACCCTCCATTAGTGGACATGACATTAAGCTAAACATAATACTCAGAAATATTGCTAATAACATTTTACACAATCAGTTTGCAATTATGTTTATAATATGATGGTGAAACTCTGCATTTTTGGTCATCAACAAAAGCGAAACAAAACAACAACTGATAAATGATTTAATGATGAACCTCTAATACGAACAATTAAATATTGATATAATTGGTCAAATCTGGTTATATTACACATAGTATACTTTATGCGCTTACAACTGTGAAAAAATACGAATTCTTATTTATTTATTTATTTTTTAATTATAATAAATTACACACTAGTAGTAGATACTGTAATAGAGAACTTTGTTTTAGCTGCCAAATAAAAATGTCTCGTAAAAAATACAACGATAATAATAGACCCTATCGATTATTTTACTCAAGCTCAATAATATTGACAGATAACGTGAGATTATGTTTGGTTAAATCACGTTACCTTCTGCGCAGCCTTCAAATTCAAAACTCACCTCAGTAATTTCAAGGCACATCGATACATTCAAGCAATTAAGCTGCACTAATAAATAAAATATTCCGTAATGCAATATAATAATTCCTTGCTATGGCAGTATGAAGCTGTTTATCAAATACCCAAACAGTAAACAACAATTATTTCAACTCTAAACCACGTGAGTCTGTGTGTGGGTGACCAAGAAAGAAATAAAGGAGCCGTTTGTGTTGATTCACACACTTGTTAGTGTTAAAAGTAAAGTTTCTTCCGTAGTGTATGAGAGAGCTGAGGCTGATACGTCTTCTCAGGATTCTGCTGATTGTGACTAAACACTCTTCGGTTCACTTCTATCATAATATCCAATACATGCATCTTCCTGCAGATGAAATAGAAAAACAGAATTAGTTGCAATAGAGTAGAATGCGGAGACATGCAAAAGCACGAAACCATTTAGACGTTGATAATAATATCACTAAACATGTGCAGAATATGAATAAGATATCTATAATTACATTTTCTCTAGTTCAAATGCCAATTCTTGATATCAGGAATGCAATTACTAATAGCGAAAAAGCTCATTTATGATATCAGTAATTCAATTTTACAAGTAAAAATGTGTTAATTTTTGATATCAAGAATTATTAATAATTTCAACTAATAGAAAACAGTTTCTGTTATCTGTAAATGCATTTTCACTAGTAGAATTTCATAAAAATGTTATTCACTGCGATTTCAGATATTAACCAATTTAAAAAAAAAATAAAAAAATTATATAAATATTTACATTTTTACTAGTGCAAATGTCCATTTCTGATCTCAACTATTTAATAACAACTAGTAAAAATGCACATTTTAGATACTTTTGTGTAAATTGAATAATTTGGATTTTTACGAGTTGCAACGTTATTTCAGATATCTGGAAATAAATTAGGAGAGAAAATAAAGATATTTAAAAAGGCTTTCTAAATAGTTACAATCGCAGATATCTGAAATTAATAGCTTAAACCGTAACCACTAGTGGAAACCAAATTCCAGATTTTTACTAGCTGTTATTAAACAGTTGAGATCAGAAATGGACATTTGCAGCACTAGTAAAAATGTAAATATTGATATCAAAAACAATCTTTTTACTAGTAAACATTCTTGTTTTTTTTAAACATTAATAATTACATTGTTACTAGATCAAATGTCCATTCCTGATTTCAACACTGAATTACTAGTAAAAATCTGGAATTTTGATTGTAACTATTAAGAAAGCCTTTTTAATCTGTTGATGCGCCCCCTTTTTCAGCACAAACCATGAAAATGACATACCTGCACTTAAATGGCTGTATTTACGGGACCCTTTGGAGTATGGGCACAGTTGTAGTATCTTTTGAAAGAAGATACTTTGGGCTTTTGAGAATTAATATATGTTGTTATTTTTTAAAGTTAGAGAAGCTGAAGTTTATACTAATGGAAATATTTTGTTCTGAACATGTTTTTATAATCTAAATAAACAATGATAAAAATGTCAAGACAACCCAGAAATACAATGTACTCAAAGCCACGAGTCTAAAGAAGTGACATTTCAAATTTGAAGATGATCGAATAAAAAATGAGGTTCCTGCAGCTTTTTAAATTAAGGCTCCTTTCAAGACGACACAAAATCTGACGGCACTGCTTGGCTATTATGAATAAAACTACGCCACATTTTTAAAAATAGACTTTGGAGACAGGCTTATTTTGTTAACAGGACTCTAATATATAAGATCATATACAGTTTTACAACATGAATGCTGCTCAGATTGCAGTTTGTTGAAGAACGATGATGAAGGGTAATTCTTTCAGGTGAGATCGCATGTAAACAATGGAGAATATATCAATATCTTTCATGGCCGAAAAGTGCGATTGGATGTTTATCAATGAACGCTTGTCATGGACGATTGACTCAAGTGTGTTGAACTGGATTCATCTGGCGATCGTGTTTTCATAATAAAAGTCCCGTTTTGATATTGCATTTTTTAATTTGTACTCCTGCACAAATAACTCAATTGCTGTTTCTGGAGCATTGCTGTCGTGAAACTGAGATCCAATGTTGAACCCTTAGACCTTTGAAAAGATGTATAATTTGTTAACATGAATTACATTTATAGACGGTAAATTATATATTAAATGTAAGCAGAGTGACGTCACCATCACGTGCGGGCGATTGCGTAACAACAGGTTAAATATCTTTATTTTCTCTCACAATTTATTTCCAGATATCTGAAATAACATTGGAACTAGTAAAAATCCAAATTATTCAATTTACACAAAAGTTTCAAAAGATATAAAATATTAGGATTTCAATAGTAGTAATTCCATTATTGATATCACAAATGAGCATTTTAACTAGTGAAAAGTGAATTGTAGAAATCTATCATTCATATCCCGCACATCATTTAAAGTCAATTCAGCTTGCAATAGTATGTATCATATAGGGTGTTTTTTTTGATGTTTTGCAAGTACAAGAGTAAAATAAATCCTGTATATGCATATTTATGTGTGAACTGAAGCATGCATCTCCTTTGTTTTATTGTGTTGGATTTGAATATTATTCCGAAGAAAAATAAGAATGCTGACTGGTTAATTGGTAACTTTGTTGCCATACCTCTCAAATCCCCTTAACAAGGCAGATTTTAATGCATGTAGGTAAACAGACTGGTGACCAGAGCCTTCCAGTAGCTCTGCCTCTGTTGTGCAGACACTCCAAAGTACATCCGCAGACACCGGGACCGTTCGCTCATCCTCACCCTGACTCCCAGCGTAGTGGCGTAATGGCCAATCTGTCTCAAGGTATTCATCATACATTGAGGCTCTTTGCTGGGCTCCTTCCGTCCTGTAGATCTGGGTGAAGAACAGTTTGGGTTTACCACCCAGAGAGGGACACTGGACTGGGCTGAAAAGTTGTCTGAGATCTTCCAGCATCATGCCAGGGCCGTGAGAGTCTGTAGCCAGCAGGTGAGTGTCCGATCCCCTGCTAATGAGGCAGCAGACAAAGCGGTTGACACTCTGGAGGTTCCTGTGGCGGGCCAGGTCTTCCAGGACCTTCTGGGTTTCTTTGAGACCGAGGAGAGAGTGGAAAATGACCTTGAAACCCAAACGTTCGAATGTCTGGTTCAGCATCTCTGAAAGGATACAATTTAGATGCTAAGATTGAGTGCACGTACACTGACCAACAAATTCTGTTCCTTTCTCACGTTAACTGTTTTGTTCCATCAAATGACATGTTAAAAATGTGTCATCGAAGAGGAAAAAAAACAGACCCTGACAAGGTAATCTTGGCGATCTAATGAGAATGGAAATCTTAGTAGACAATTAGATTTTTTATAAACATCTGTTCTTAAGTATGCTTCCTCTTTTGGGAATTTACTTGCTTTTTGAAAACATTCTGATGACATCAGTTTGTGGTTGCGATTAACTATGGAAAAACTATGCAATTAATTGCGATCAACTGTGGAAAAACTATGCAATTAATTGCGATTAACTGTGGAAAAACTATGCCATTAATTGCGATTAACTGTGGAAAAACTATGCAATTAATTGAGATTAACTGTGGAAAAACTATGCCATTAATTGCACTTGACTGTAGAAAAACTATGCCATTAATTGCGATTAACTGTGGAAAAACTATGCAATTAATTGAGATTAACTGTGGAAAAACTATTCCATTAATTGCACTTGACTGTGGAAAAACTATGCAATTAATTGCGATTAACTGTGGAAAAACTATGCAATTAATTGAGATTAACTGTGGAAAAACTATTCCATTAATTGCACTTGACTGTGGAAAAACTATGCAATTAATTGCGATTAACTGTAAAAAAAAAAAAAAAAAAACCTATGCCATTAATTGCGATTAGCTGTGGAAAAACTATGCCATTAATTGCGATTACCTGTGGAAAACTATGCCATTAATTGCGATTAACTGTGGAAAATCTATGCAATTAATTGAGATTAACTGTGAAAAGACTATGCAATTACTTGCTCTTAGCTGTGGAAACCTATGCAATTACTTGCGATTAACTGTGGAAAAACTATGCAATTAATTGTGGTTGACTGTGGAAAACTATGCAATTAATTGCGATTAACTGTGGATAACTATGCAATTAATTGCGATTAACTGGGGCAGCCTATGCAATTAATTACGATTAACTGTGCGATTAATCACAATTAACTATGGGAAAACTATGTGATTAATCCTGATTAACTATTTGAATCGATTGTCAGTGCTATTTTTATTTACTTATTACTATTGTAGGCTTGTCCCAGATCCAGACTTTTAATATTAAACTATGAAAATCATAAATTATAAAAAAATTATTACATGTTTAAAACTATGATATTCCCACCATAAATACTGAAATTGTTTATAAAAGTTTTGCCCCTTATAAAGTTTTCAAAAGTTAGTGTACTTGTTAACCAAGTGGACAAAAGTAGAAGCATGTTTGAGATGAAATAAGAGACAAGTGATGTTTGAAGAAAACAATGATAAATCAAACGGTTTACTTTCGAGAAATTCACAGTGCTAAAAGTGCCCAGTTGAAGAAACTAGAGATAGATTGATATATCGGTTTTGTCAAATAATCAGAGCCGATAGTTGCTTTTTATGAGAGTGATATAAATACACATGGAATAATGTACATTGAGAATAACAGGTATAGTATATAAAATGATGCATATATTAAACATAACATAAAAGAAAACACTGTTCACTTTTTTTATATTTATTTAAATTATTGCAATAATTTGTTATATTGTCATTGCATTGGTGGTGGTGTAGTTACTCTACAGTGACCTGGGTGGCAGAGAACAAGTCTCAGTTGATGAGGTTACCCCAAGTGACTCTACCCTCCCTAGCAACCAGGCCAATTTGGTTGCTTAGGAGATCTTGCTGGAGTCACTCAGCACACCCTGGATTCAAACTCTCATCTCCAGGGGTGGTAGTCAGCGTCAATACTAGATGAAGCTACCCAGGCCCCCACCTCGCTGCTATTTTTAATGCCATGAGAATATAACAGGCACAGTGATATCCATATTAAATAACGTCCAGATCGGTTTATGTTTGCAGTGCAAAGAGTTCATGAAGTGCAACAAATTTTAAGTATATAGTTTTCGCGGTGTGAGTCAGCTGCACCTCCAATGCCGGTGTTTGCGTTGGATTGAGCAGCTGCATTGACTCTTTTTTTGAAAAATTACAAAAAGCTCTTTTCTCATTGGTCAGTTGGATAAACCTTCGGATTATTGCCGGACAATTTGTCAGACCCACTGTGATCATACCCCCTTTCTTTTCCTCTAATAAACTTTCCTTTTAGTTCTCTATCACACACACTTACCTCCATCAAAGCCAACACAGTCAATAATCACACACAAGCCCCTCTGATCAGGATTCAACTGATACTCATCTGCTAAATCCTATCAAACATACAGACAGTGGGAGAAATGACTTAATACCTACCCATTAAAAAAACGAAATATGCCACGATGACTAGATCTGCTTTATTAGTAAAGTAAGGGGATGATCACCTGTGTGTACGATGTCCCTGTTTCAGGCACCGAAACCTTCAAATTTTTAAACTCTAGAAAAAGACAACAGACAAGTTTTGTTATTGTTATACATAGGGTCGAAATTAAAGTGGAAAATGTATAAAGAGGTTGCAAAAGAACTCACCTTGAGAACAGCATTGAGATTGTCTGACTGGGTTAATAGGACGCTGAGGAGACCCAGGGGTGTACTAAAATGGAGACAAAAATGGGGTGAAACAATTTTAGCAACACTTATTGCACATAAATATGATGAAAGAAATTTTCAAAAACGCATGCCTTACTTTCGAGAAATTCTGCTTAGGGACTTTAGGGACTACACATGGTACGTTCCGACCTAAAACAGATTCATATTCTCACATTACTAGCTCTGATGCTCTTCAGAATTACAAGTATGCTGACAAAAAAAATTGTGACTGGAGAAAAAAAGTGACTGGAGAAACGGTCTCAAAATATTTTGGGTGGTGTGGCGTTGTGGTTAAAGCTCAGGGTTGGTAACCGGATGGTTGGTGGTAAAATCTCTGCAAGGAGCCATGAGCCATCACCACTACGCCCTTGACCAAGACACATAGCCCCAGGTTTCTCCAGGGGAATTGTCCCTGTAATAAGTGCACTGTAAGTCGCTTTGAATAAAAAGCATTTGCTAAATGACTATTTGCTTAAAAACCCAATGTTTTTTATAGTGGGTAAAACAAAGCATTATTGCATGGCCATCGATCTGCAAAAATCTCTAGTTACTTCATGAGTTACTTAAGCTGCTTTTTCACCATCGGGCCAAATGGTCCTCATTGTGAAACCGTGCCGTTCTGGGCCAGTTGGCACGGTTACAGTTTCTTTTTCCACTGTGGAGCTTGAATGTACGCAATAAATCCATCAGTTGGCGACAACGTGAGAGATAAACATTGGACCGAGTGCACTATGGAGGATGGTTGCATATTCCAGTTTTTAGTAGTGCTTTGAGCTAGCTAGCACAATCTTATTAAACATTCATCCCGATGTTGAAAAAGCAGCTTTAGTTTGACTGTTGCATGGTGTTTCTTAAATGCATGTCTCAATGTTTAGAGCAGGAGCTGCATTCTGTTTCAGCATAAGAGTTTTCCACCTGACAAGTAGTCTAACTGATGTGAACTTACCTCTATGGTAGGCCTGAATCATTTTGACAAGGTCAATTCTGTGAATGTTCTTCAAACACCGTTCAACCAGGTCTAGCTTATCACAGGATACTTCATCTAACTTCTCCAATTCTACCACCACATCTAGGAAACTCTGTTAGGAATAATAAGAAATAAAAGTGTGACCATGTGCCAGAAACCGCTTTATAAGTAAACAGTCGATTTTTGTCCTTGCTCATGTTGCCTTTGTTATGAAAAATAACAGACTTTGTAATACTTTTCTAATAACAACAACAACAACGACTGATGCTTGTAAGTTTGCACACCCCTGGTAGAATCTGTAAGAGGTTTGGTATTTAAAAGATAAATAAATAAATAGAAATAATTAAAATTGCCCTTTGTTTTATAATTTTTTTTTTTTATTCAATACTGCCATTGAGAATCTGCATAACAGATATTCAAGTATAATAGATATGCAAGATGTTTAGGTATAGGCTAGCTGTCAAAATGAACATGTTAAAGCAAACGATTAATTTCAGAAGTTTAACACGTTAATTTTTCTTAATCGCTATTAATGCATTTATCGTTAATACAGCATGAAACAGCATAAACACTCGGAGTCATTACACACACACACACACACACACACACACACACACACACAGTGTTTCCGTGTCAGTGATCAAATGATGGAGAAAGGAGCTCTTAACGCCAAAACAAGCCTACATGAAACAAGCCTACATGAATACATAAAGTATTTTTTAGCTTATGTAAGGCACATTTAATTCCCACAGAAGCACATCAAGTCTTAAATATCACCAAAATGATATGAGACATTTTTGTCTGCAAGCGCTTTTCATGTGGAGTTCAGAGCGGCGGATGATGACGCCCTGATGCAAATCATGAACGCAGCTTCACGATTGCTGTAGCAAAGTGTAAAGCCACAGTCCACATGCACATTAATATTGTGGAGGATTGTGATAACGGATTTAATGCCCATTGCAATGAATATGCAACCTATGTGGTGACTTGTTCTTTCAATTAGTCAAACTTTCACTTAGACTTTGGGAAACGTTTAATGTTACTTGAGTTGGAGCAATTTTAGTGCATTTCTATCTTAATATTGTGGAAGGCTTTGTTTGGAAAATGTTAATTAAGCATTTTTACTTAATTTTTATATTGTTACTTATTTTTGTTTTCTTTACAAGGATAGAAATAAATGCATTTTGACAGGAAAAGAAGTCAATTTAGAGTCAAATTTTAGCACTTTCAAAATCTGTATTCAATCGTGATTAACTACAATGAGAATGATAATTGTTCTTTGAAAAAATATATATGTATGTGTGTTTGTGTGTTGTATAGCTCTGGAAAAATTAAGAGATCACTGCAAAGTTATCAGTTTATCTGGATCTACTATTTAGAGGTGTGTGTTTGAGTAAAATTATTTATTTTATTCTATAAATACTGGCAAAATTTCTCCCAAATTCCAAATAAAAATATAATTTGTCAAAAATGTCATTTAGAGCATTTATTTGCATATAATGACAACTGGACAAAATAAAAAGATGCCAATGTTTTCATTTCTCGAATAATACAAAGAAAACAAGTTCATATTCATTTTAAACAACCCAATACTGATGTTTTAACTTGGGAAGAGATCACAAATCAATATTTGGTGGAGTAACCCTGATTTTCAAACAGTTTTCAAGCATCTTTGCCAGTCTTTCACATTGCTGTTCGGTGACTTTATGCCACTCCTGGTGCAAAAAAAAAATCAAAATTCCACCAAATTTCACAGTGTGCATGAGACACTGGCTTGTAGTCTTCTCCAGGTCTCCATCTAACAATTAGACGACCAGTTGGAGGATCAGTGATGATCTGGAGGTGCTTCAGCAAGGCTGAAATCAGGCACATTCGTTTCGTTCCTTTGTGAAGGACGCACGAATCAAGCCATGTACAAGGTTATCCTGGAAGAAAACTTGCTTCTTTCTGCTCCGACAATGTTCCCCAACTCTGAGGATTGGGCTTTCTAGCAGGACAATGCCCCATGCCACACAGACAGGTCAATCGGATCAAAACCCTGTCATGGCCAGCCCAATCTCCAGACCTGAACCCCATCGAAAACCTCTGGAATGTGATCAAGAGGAAGATGGATGGCCACAAGCCATCAAACAAAGCTGAGTTGCTTGAATTTTTGCACTAGGAGTGGCATAAAGTCACCCAACAGCAATGTGAAAAACTGGCAAAGATGCTTGAAAGCTGTGATTGAAAATCAGGTTTATTCCACCAAATATTGATTTGTGAACTCATCCCAAGTTAAAACATTAGTATTGTGTTTTTTAAATGAATATGAACTTGTTTTCTTTGCATTATTCAAGACTTGAAAACATTGGCAACTGATCAAAATAACAAAAAGGATACATTTTCTGCAAATAAATGCTCTAAATGTGAGAAAATGTAATCTCATACATTTCTATAGACCAAAGGGACAAAGTTGTCATGGTCAAACATTCGGTATCTCTGAAAAGCCTAGAGAATCCTCTTAAGGTATCCCAATATTTACTACCGTGGCATTTATGGGCAAAGAAAATCTTAAATAATAAAAGTCCTTTACAACAAGAATTTCCTGAGTCTCAGGAGGATAATGACTTTTAAAAGCCTGATGTATCAAATATTATAAAATAAGTTTTTTTTTTTATATATATATATATATATATTGTCTATAGACACAAAACAAATATTTCTATTGTATATGTTGTGTGGGAGTGGTGGTGGCGTAGTGGGCTAAAGCACATAACTGGTAATCAGAAGGTTGCTGGTTGGATCCCCACAGCCACCACCATTGTGTCCTTGAGCAAGACACTTAACTCCAGGTTGCTCCGGGGTGGATTGTCCCTGTAATAAGTGCACTGTTTGGATAAAAGCGTCTGCCAAATGCGTACATGTAAATGTTGTATATGGCTTTAAAGAATTAAGAACAAAGATTGTGTAAACTTTCAAACATGATAATTTATGTTAATTTGTTATGCATGATAATATCAGTCATGTAAAACAGCTTCTTCTGGGCAGCAGTGAATAAAAGCAATTTCTCCGATCCCTCTCATTTAAAAAATCCCAAAACAAACATCTTTCAGATTCTGTCAAGTTTGCAAATTTATAAGCAGAACTGTATATGTTACGTTCAACAACAACACAACAAAGGGGGTGAAAGAAGTCAAATGTTTAACAAATGTTCTGGAGGTTAAACATGTGATTTCCGCAGTCTTACAGTAGCTCTAGCCAGTCTCTCTTTGGGCAGGGTACTGCTCAGGAGAAAGATAAGGGACTGTAACTCATCATTCTCCAGGTTTTCACTCACATCTGCCATTAGAACCCTGCGTAAACGAGATCGGTTCAAAATACGGAAACTTTCCGGCGGGTGTACATGATAAGCATTGTTTGTCATATGATAAAGCTATTCAATACCTTGACCATCATTTTAACCACATGTGTTGTTCTCATTCAAGAAGGAAGAATCTTAGACATAAAGAAGATTGTTCACCTGTAATCCGAGAGGACGCCTCCTTTCTGTAGAAATCCTTCAACTTGTTGTCTGTTGCTGCCGAGAACTTTCTTTAAAATGTCAAAGCGTTTCATTCTGAACATGAGCTCCATCAGGAGGGCACCACCAGCCTGAGACTGCCCTGCTTGATTTTGTTTCTGACTGGCAAAAGCCAGCAAAGCCCCTCTTAAATCCTCCACACAGCTGTTGGTGAATAAATCTGTACACAGGTACAGTAGGGTCCTACACTCCTCCTTGCTAAGAGATGCCGTCACATTGTTAACCATTATCGAAAATCCATCCGCCATTTCACTGTATGATTCTGTATAGATGCTCACAGTTTGAGCAAGCGAAACGGTCATTGTAAAAGTTGGGGGAGGGATGTTTCACGCATTTTTAAACATCTATTGTTTACTTGCAAAAAAAAAAAAATGTGAAAAAAAGATTGGAAAAAAAGATGATCTTTAGGCAATTAAGTTATGAATTGAAAGTATTGAGGGCAAAATCAGATTTTTAACATCACATTTTTGTTGTAATCAACAGCCACTTTCGATTTACACCTGAAAAAGATTAAAAAAAAAAAACACATACATAAAATAACAACACTTGAGAACATATGAAGACAGCTGAACAGAAAGCTACACTAACCTTCAATGTCCTTACGGTCAGGGGCCAAACCCAAAGGTGTTGTTGCCTGTATACAGGCTTTTCTTCTGGAAACACTGAAAAGATATGATCATGATTTATAATGAAACTACACCTTTAACAGAAAGTACCGGGACACCCTCAACTACACAGTGTGGTTTAAAAAAACTCATATATATACATATATCATTTTTTTAAAAATTTTAATAACCAAATTATACATACACACACACACATACATATATATATATATATATATATATATATATATACACACACATATATTTAATACGTTATATATATATATATATATATATATATATATATATATGTGTGTGTGTGTGTGTGTGTGTGTGTGTGTATATATATATATATATACACACATACATTATATATATATATATATATATATATATATATATATATATATATATATATATATATATATATATATATATATACACACACATACATTATATACATACACATATATATATATATATATATATATATATATATATATATATATATATATATATATATATAAATAAATAAATGTAAATAACCAAATTATACATACATATAATGTATAATTTGGTTATTAATATATATATATATATATATATATATATATATACATACACATACATTATATACATACACATATATATATATATATAAATAAATAAATGTAAATAACCAAATTATACATACATATAATGTATAATTTGGTTATTAATATATATATATATATATATACACACATACATTATATATATATATATATATATATATATATATATATATATATATATATATATATATATACACATACATACGTTTTATATATATATATATATATATATATATATATATATATATATATATATATATATATATATATATATATATATATATATATATATATATATATATATAAATGTAAATAACCAAATTATACATACATATAATGTATAATTTGGTTATTAATATATATATATATATATATATACACAATTGTGTTATTAAAAAAATTATATATACGTACGTTTTATATAAATATAACAAAATTCTACGGTTTCAACATGTTCTTTTTCAAATGTTTTGTGCCAGAGTAATTACAAAAGTGAAAGTCACGTTCCAACAAAGGGGAATCCCATGACATAAATTATGACTCCATCTATGAATGCGTGGCTTATACAAATCATGAATGTGAACGGACCCTTCCATCTTAAAGGAATTTTAGGTTAAATAAAAGAGACCAGTCGAAATTATTTCTTGTGGTAATCAACACGCAAACGCTGTCGATTGATCTGAACTTGTAGCCTACCGAACTAGGACTACCCCTTTAAGAACGGCCTAATTAATATTCATGAGCTAAGTCCTGCGTGTTTCACGACGATGAAGCGACACTTTCCCACAGTAAAAATAAGTAGCATATATAGAGTATGGAATGAGCACACGTATACGTATATTTTTATAGATTTTATATTTTTACAAATAAAAGACAGAAAGTAAAGAGGGAAAACAAAAGACAGCAAATGACCTCAAAACGTAGGCCAACAGATTAGGGGCCGTTCACACCGAACGCGTCTATGCAAACGTCTCTGATCGTTGCATCTGTTTCAATTCTTTCCGCAATAACGGGTTCTGTCTGAACGAAAGATCGTTACCGTCAATGCTGCGTGGCTCCATCTCCGATGATCAATACCCTTTAAGAACAAAACGAAAGTACTTTCAACGTCAACACTTCCGTTGCCACGCCCCTGAAGGGGGTTTTATTAAAACAAAGGCCAAAACTCATTCCTTATTTAACTATTTGCTTCTTATATCTCATTACACTTCATTAGTGCACATGTTCTAACAGACCGGTTGAGTCACAGCTGCCTAAAGAGGACCTCATCAGCCCTTTAAAAGGCGTTTTATGGTAATTATATAACACATAGGTACCCCTTTAAAAACGTTTGTGTACACGTGAGTGCAGCAAAATTGAAATGTCAAATGAGAAAAAAATATCTTTAATAAACAATGTTATAAATACTGTCATATTCAGTATACATGTCCTATAAAACAAGAGGTTGTGCTGAGTATTAGAGATTATTCTTTGAATTCAAATATATATTTATAAAATAGTTCACATTTCTGAAAGTGTTAAAGAACTTTTTGAATGCACCACATCTCTGTTGCTAAGGAAAATTTGTTTAAAAAATGAGTGAAAACTTGGCCCATTCATTTTTATTGTGACCCATCCAGAAGTCATTTAATGGCTACGCCCTTGTTTGAAACCATATTTGCAGAAAGTTTAGCTTGTGCCAGAAGACAATATTAAATGTTATTCAAGTGTGTGTGGAAAGTTTAAGGCTGTCCCAATTGCAAAGAACAGGTCAAGATCTTTTATTATTATCCATGATGTCAGACATTGAGCAGCACAGCTCTTGGAAATGTTCCTTAATTTAAACAAACAAGTGAAAGAGTCTCATGTGTAACAGACTAAATCTATGGATAATGTCAATTACTTCCCCAAAAAGATGTTTACTCCAGGGTTTTTAAACTGAGGGGGGCCAGAAGGAGGTGCTTGGAGGCAGATTTCATAACTCAAAAACCAACTAAAATAATGTAAAAATGTCCTTGATTTAATAGTAGTTTTTTAGACATTTTAAATTTCTTGCCATTTTTAATTTTTTCCCCTTTTCTCCAATTTGGAATGCCCAATTCCCACTACTTAGCAGGTCCTCGTGGTGGCACGGTTACCTCAATCCCGGTGGCAGAGGACAAGTCTCAGTTGCCTCCGCTTCTGAGAGCGTCAATCCGCGCATCTGATCACGTGACTTGTTGTGCATGACACCGCGGAGACTCACAGCATGTGGAGGCTCATGCTACTCTCTGTGATCTGCACACAAATCACCACACGCCCCATTGAGAGCGAGAACCACTGATTGCGACCACAAGGAGGTTACCCCATGTGACTCTACCCTCCCTAGCAACCGGCCAATTTGGTTGCTTAGGAGACCTGGCTGGAGTCACTCAGCACGCCCTGGATTCGAACTCGCGACTCCAGGGGTGATATTCAGCGTCAGTACACGCTGAGATACTCAGGCCACCACTTTCTTGGCATTTTTAATTATGATACAAATGCCACATAACCTGATGTTAAACCATTTTATAAAGCTTAGGGTGTCTCCTAACTTAGTAAAAAGTTAAAGAATTAAGAAATACCCTAGACCTTTGAAAACCCTCTTTTGACCAAATCCCAGATCTTTTTATTTTTGGTATATTGGTAAAGTGGGACAGAGGAAAAAATAAATTGTAATTAACTTTTACATTTAAAGATTTTCTTATACACTTTCGCACCATAAATCATATTTAACATTTACAAACAATAGTCAAGTTTTACTTTTTTATAGCCTCAAATTTCTGTCATTTTCTTTATAATTACGTTTTCCATGCAGATGTAAAATCATCCATTTAAAACATCAAAAAGTGAACTGTTTACTTCCCTTTTTTACCATTTAAGGAAATTAATATAGATACTTCAACCGTCCCACTTTACCCATATTCACCTTATATTATACAAATAAAAAAATTGCAGTCCACCTTAATTAAACATGAAAGTCCCACTAGACAGAGGTATCACAAGACTGCCCTGAGAAATGTAATTATGAAGTCGATAGACACTATTTATTATATCAGTAAACACTTCAACTTCGATAAAACAGTAAAAATAAAGATTGGAATGAAAAATTGTATATAAAATAGAAATAAAATGTAATTAAAAATACCAAACTATAATAACCCTGCTTGAGGGTCCATGGAAAATATTTTGAGGGGTAAAATGTAAAAGTTAACTTCTTAAAAAAAATGTAAAAATAATAATAATAATAAAAAATATATATATATATATATATATATATATATATATATATAATTTTATTATTTTTTTTTTTTTTTAAGAAGTTAACTTTTACATTTTACCCCTCAAAATATTTTTTTTTCAGTGTTCTTTATGAAGAATGGTCAGAAATAATGAGAATAATGATTATTTTATTCTATGAAAGATACACAATTAAATACAGAGTAAAAGATTCCCAGATATTTTATTTAAACTGAATGCCAATTATTTGATTTTTGCAAACCGCATGCTTTATTTATAATTCCACAGTTACTATTTTTCTCATACATTAAACAATTTCTATGTTTTAGGATGGGGTTCGTCATATCTGGGGGGGTCCTTGGTATCAAAAAGTTTGAGACCCTCCGGTTTGCACCAAACCTGCCCACGAGAGCTTCAAATAATTACACATTTTAAAGTATTCAACTTTACAAATCTTTCATCTTTACTATTGGCTTCATATTTTTAAAACGCTTAACTCAAATTATGAGAACCAGACTCGACCCCACCTGAAGTAGAGTTGTCAAATATTTCTGAAAATGTAACATGACCCCCTTGAATACCACATTCTCTGCAATTGAGCCAATATGATGTGATCTTTTAGTGTGTGAAACAGTCTGTGGTTTTTAATGGCTGATATCCTTAATGAACATTATCATAGCACCATTGTTACACCAGTGAAAACACAAAGTGCTCTTACTTAGAGCAAAAATATAACACTGTAATAATAAGAAACTCCACAGTGGATGGAAGAGAGTGTACAAGGTTAATGTGTCGACTATTTAGTTTAGTGGCTGACTCACGTCCAGTTAAAATCACATTCTGACAAAAAAATAAAGAGAAAAACAATAAATGTGTGAAGTAAAGATTAATAAGGATATTTAAGTGGAAATATATGTCATCTAGCACTATGTGACACATACTAACAAGCTATCTCCATGTCAGATCACTATGTTATTGTGTAATTAATGGAATGTTTTAAGACGTAAGATAAATATTTAAAATGGTTGACGAGCTACGCAATGAGTTTCATTCCCATTCAGATTCTTTGTGGTCAGAAATGTAAATAAAAACAACAGTTTGATCCTCAGGACGCCAGGTTTTCACGGACTTACTATACGATAAATAATTTTTTTTGTTTGTTGCACTAGCCGATATGCCAGTCGTCTTGGACCTATACTAACACCGAGCGGCGTGAAAGCAACATGTCATCAAAGCAAGTGTTTTTAGTTACTGATGACAGTGTAGGAATGCCTATTCACAGTCAGCCATGCTTAATTTATTCAGCGAGCAAAAGTGTCCAATAAAGGGGATATCATCTTTTGAGTTATTGAATAAATTTGTTTTGAACTGGGTCTTTTTAAACAATCAGCTGAAAAAGTTCACAAAACAGATTTTAACTCAGGAGGTCAGAATCATAGTCAATTTCTCAGCGAATCAAAGAGTGAATCAGACATCAGTGAGTTCACAACTGGGAGCACAGACATTTCAAAATATTTCAGGCTTGTTTATAATTAAATGTCCTGTGATATAAATATTGATTTGAAAAACTATCGACCGATTAGTCTATTATCAGCTGTTTTCGAACAACCATTTAAACCATTATATTATCTTGCTTATGAACAACCATTTAAATCGTGCAATTCTGTAATTTGGCAACTAAAAAACACTGTTAATGTTTCAGTTTAGGAGCCAATTGCTCTATAGTCATTTTTTTAGTCTGAAGCCATGTATGTGTAAAATGTTTTAAATGAGGAAGAAAAAACAGAGAGCGGTAAGAGCTTCTAATCTCTCTGTGGCAAGCTGTCAAATTCCACAGAAAATAGTTTAGACTCTTGCTTCTATTTATAAAAACAAACAAAAAATGTGAAGACAGTTCAGTAAAGGTATAAACTCACAGTTTAAGTCTACGTGGCAAATGTACAATGATTTCCATGACTGAAAATATTTCTCTTCCAAAAATCCAGAGTTCTGGCAAACTAGCTGCAAACCTGCCGCAAATTTGTGGCTCGTTATTTTCATGCAAATGAGCTTGTAATTCGCTGTAAATGTTTGCCAGAAGTTTGCAGCTCTTAACCGGTAGTGATGAACCTGCAGCAAACCTTTGGCAACAATGGACAATTTTCCTCAAATTTGCTGCGAAGCTCATTTGCATTTGGGAATAATCAGTGGCGAATTTGAGGCAGGTTTGCGGCAAATTTGCAGTGAACTCTCGATTTTTGTAAGGGTTGTTTGTTTGTTTTTTAACTAAGTAAAGAGCCTAATTATTTTCTGTGGTAATCTAAAACATGTCTGCAGAGCTACCACAGTCTTATAATGACTCGTAATAATTTGTACGAGATGGCACAATTGTAAAAGATATTGTATGAATTGGCTCATATGAAAAGGAAAGAATTTTATTCCCATATTGACCAACTAATCAACAAACAGAATTTCAAATGCAGCTAGACTACTATCCAACGCTTTATTTTAAGAAAGGAGACATCGAAAATTGACGATTATTTCCCTTGAAATTGTAATTGCGATTCATTTAAATTAATAACATTTACATTAAATACTAATTTTGGGTGGATCAACTACATGCTTTATTCTTTATGATGGCTATGCATCTGAAACAAGCTACGAACTGTGAATCCCTTTATTTATGTTTTATTTGAATTTTGAATCTATTACATATTGAAAGTGAGCAACGGACTTATCTGTGATCGGTAACAATGCTCAACCCCTGCAAAAACACACGTTAAAGAGATAACACAAATAAAAACCCAACATGAGTAGACCTACATGCACAGCTATATGCTTTTCGTGATTAGTTAATTGTTGCAGCTGTAATTGTAATTTCGATTATTTTTTCGAATAATTTGGCAGCAGCAAAATAAACCGTAATTCGCTTTACTTCAGCTCGTTTTAAACACAATGTTTTCATTCTTCTTTCTTCCATACTGCACGAAAGTTTAATTAAATGTAGGAAAAATCATCAGAACGCTCATTCAAAACAGATGGTTCCTTGTTTTCAGTGCTACACAATAGAGGTAGGCCGATATATTGATTTAACCAATTATTCGGTGCCGATAGTTGTCTTTTGGAACTATCGGTTATCTGCAAAAATCTATGTTATAAAATTGTGACTATATGGAAACGTGCCCCTTCAGCAATCAGCATATACATCACGTCTCACCTCATCTGGTTAAGTATATATATATATATATATATATATATATATATATATATATATATATATATGAAAACCCTTTATCTGGTGAATATATAGCCTTTAAACATATTAATATGATTAATTCTTAAATATAGAGCATTGTAATGGAGCCAAGTCTACTCTTATTTCAAAATAAAAGTCCCTGTGACTCCAGTCAGGTCTCCTAGGCAACCAAATTGGCCCGGTTGCTAGGGAGGGTAGTGTCACATGGGGCAACATCCTCGTGGTGGTGATTAGTGGTTCTCGCTCTCAATGGGGCGTGTGGTGAGTTGTGTGTGGATCGTGGAGAGTAGCATGAGCCTCCACATGCTGTGAGTCTCCGCGGTGTCATGCACAACGAGTCACGTGATAAGATGAGCAGATTGACGGTCTCAGAAGTGGAGGCAACTGAGACTTGTCCTCCGCCACCCGGATTGAGGCGAGTAACCGCACCACCACGAGGACCAACTAAGCAGTGGGAATTGGGTATTCCAAAAATTGGGAGAAAAGGGGAGAAAAACATTTAAATAAATAAAAGTCTCCGGTGTTTTTTGGGCTTTTTTAATGTAAAAAGTCCCACAATTTGTAGCAAATCTCCATTTTATCTGATTATTATTGGGATTTTGGTTGAACAATAAACTACATCTGGGACTCTTGCAGCCTCTACCTGTATATCTGTGCCCATCATTTAAAGGAAAGTCTAATAATATTTTTAGAAATTGTACTATAAATCGATTTCAAAAACTATCGTCCGATTAATCTGTTATCTGCCATTTCCACGACCTTAGTAATAGGTATCGGCAAAATCCATTATCAGTTGACCTCTAATACACAACAGTGATTTAACTACTAAAATCACGGTTAGGTTTATGGTTTGGGGCTACACTTTATGGTTAGGTGTTAAACTAAGGAGAAAAATGTGATATCACTGTTCATTGGTTTGTTTATATTTCTCTATGTCAATAAAAGTCAAGCATTTTTGAGCCAACTCGTACGATATCTTACAATTTTAAGATCTCATTATCTTATTATTACGACTTCTCATAAGATCAATGCTATTCCATCTTTTCCAGCTCACAAAGCAGAAGTTGTCTCAACATCTTCTATCCTCTTTCCCCGGAGTGTCCCGGAAAGAGTGTCAGAGTCCAGAAGCTCAACCACATTGTACGGGGCACAGTCCTCCAACCCCATTTTCACACACATCCACCCACAGAAGCCCTTCTCCAGGTCCCTGACTGCCAGCCACCATTCTCCAAACACCCAGGAGAGCTGGGTGACAGCGGCATACACTCCCATACAAACACACAACACCATGATCAGCACCGGATATAACAGGATGAGCAAAGGACACACTGTGATCTTGTGCAGGAAGGTGCGTTCTTCATTGTAAACAAGGAAGACGTTGTACCAGGTGAGCGTTCCGTAGTAAAACGACAAGATGAAGGAGAGAAAGAAGATGAATGGAGAGCAGGAAAGGCTCCAGAGGAAAACATGAGGGCCCTGGCTGACCCCTAGTGTGCAGGGTTTTTGCTTGGCTTCAGCGACTCCGTCGCACTCCGCATCTAGACGCTCTTTGGAACGCGCCATGTCTCTCAACTCTTTGTCAGTGAGGGTCATATAGATATCTACCATTTGGCCTTTCCGTTTTCCTCGCGTTATGGTGCCAGCGAGAGTCACGAAACGGCTGTCGGGAGGTATATCCTCCTCTTCTGTGAAGGACAAAGACAGATATTTGGGGTTCAATACAAGTTAAGCTCAATCGATAGCATTTGTGGCATAATGTTAATTCCCACAAAAATGTATTTCAATTCATAAAGATTACAGAAAGAGAGTTTTTTTTTATACTTTTAACTGTTTTTATTGAAAGCATGCTCATAATCGTAGAGGTGTATTCAAGTACTTGTTTTGTGTGAATTGCATTTTGTTTAAATGTACTTTTGAATCATTTGCTCCCATAGATCTGGACAAAAAATTGCCGTCTCGTGATAACAGAGACTCAGTAATGAGTGGTTTTATAACACTAAATTCATGGTTGCATGTATAATGTTTATGCTTTATTGCTTTATAAACAGTGAGTATGTTAATGGATTAGCAAAAACCATTATGATGTTTCAAGTCCACGTCAGCAGCCACAGAAACCCGGCCTTGCATTAAATTACACTCACTAATAACAATACCCAGAAAAATGCTTTTAACGATTGATAATATAATAATGAACATATAACAATGCAAACATTACACAACAGTTCATCTCCAAATACCATAAAATAATATACAATAATCAAAATAATAATTTATCAACTTTTTAATATCATTATTAACAAAATATATTACAAATGCAATGCACACAAAACTACCCCTCTTCTTGAACATGTTTTCAGTTTCAGAGTTCAAAATCATTTTGATATTATTTTCAAGTAAAAATATGTCATATGGTTATGGTTTATCCAACATTTTATGTGAAAAAAGACTAAAGATTGTGTATAAAATATATATATTTAAGTAATATCACACGAGCAAGAGTGCAATATGGCCCTATATCAGCACTGCTGTGATTCGAGTGCTGTAGGTAATCACAGCAGTGCTGATTTAGGGTCAGATAGCGTGAGTGTGATATTACTTATCATCAGTTCAATGAACAAGTACATTTAAAAAAAATGTAAAAAGGAAAAACCGAGTTCGGTCATAAAAACGCATTTGTGCATGGAACTACTTTATTACGCGACGGATCAGAATCTGCCGCTGCTGGTTCAAAACAAATGATGCGTCCAAACCTTCATTAATAATTAAAAAATGTCACTTCAGAAATAATATCATGGCTTGTGCTGTTTCGAACACAAGTTATGGGATAAACAAGGATGGATATGTGTGTGAGAGAGATGGAGCATGTGCGATCAACTGTTGCCACTCCCAAGCAGAGATGCTGTCAGCTTTCTGAAGATCAGCTTTCTCAGTGGAAAAATATTGTCCAAATGGGGGTATTTCTCCCTATTTCGCGGTAGCCAGTGTGCAAGAGTCATTCACTATAGAAACCGCAATGTCCACAGCCATTTTAAACAGCACCCATTGTGTAATTAATCAGTCTGTTGTGTCTCCCAGCTGTGATGAGCCGTAATGCTGAAGTTGTTCGTTTAAAGCCATTTAAGGCTAATTCCCTAGCTTTACTAGAGTAGTAGTAATTATGAGCGATCACAGAGTGCTGTTGTACGTAAACAATGACTGACGGATTCACTTCACGTCACCAACTGCTCATATTACACACAAAAATTATATTTTGCCACCACCTGCTGGCTAACATATGTAATGTCAAAAAATAAAAAATTTATGTAAGAGACACTTATACAGTAACTCTTAACAGATCTGCACTACTCTTACACTTTAGTTTAGAACAGCACGAACACATGCAGAGTGACACACACACACACACACACACACACACACACAGTGAAGCGTCCGAGTGATGATGATGTCACACCATCAGTGCTCATGGAACATATCTCGTCCAATCAGATTCAAGGACCGGAACTAACTGTGGTGTGTATATATATATATATATATATATATATATATATATATATATATATATTACCTTAAACATTTTTTTAAAATAATTAAGTTGTGTACACTCAAGGGACAAGAAAAGTATTTTACTACCTTTTACTTGATGGTTAAACCACATTACATTTGTAAAGTCATTAATTTTGTTTAGCCTTCACCTTTAAACATATTTCACCTTTAAACATATTTCACCTTTAAATATATTTAAACATTTTTGAAATGAATGATTAAGTTGTGTCCGCTCTCATGTATTCAAGGTGCAAGGAACTTGATGGTTACAGCACATGACATTTTTAATTTTGTTTTTTGTACAAAATGCTATATATGTTTTTAAAAATGTGTTGAACCGACATGGATACAAACTTGACATAGATTTGTTTTCAGTGCTACACAATAGAGGTAGACCGATATATTGATTTAACCAATTATTCGGTGCCGATAGTTGCCTTTTGGAACTATCGGTTATCTGCAAAACACTAGATTTCTAAAAATGTCTAATTTTTATCACCTCGGCCTTATTTGTAAATGACCCAGACATGTTACCACAGAGATGCCTCAGATAACATAAGAACAGGTTTTGTGTGTTTTCACCTTCTTCGGGTCGAGGATCAAAAGTTCCATCCACATCTGCTGAAGTACCCTCCCCTGCATCCTCATCATCGTCCTCCAGGTCAGAGCGGTAGATGATCTCCTTCTTTTTCTTCTTCTTTTTCCTCCGTGTGGTGGTTCCCTCCTCCTCTGCTGACCTATGCAGTGTGTTTACTGGGGTTTCCTCTGTCCTCACACCCTCCAACTCCATACCAGTGGTGTCTCCAGATGCCCCTTCACTCATGATGTGCCTCCTACTGATGAATGATGATGTCAGTATGATGTTGGACTGCTCAGTGCAACCCTTAAGATGGTGGTGATGTCATCTGATGTTGTCTTTTAGTGTAGGGGAAAATAAATATAGCTTGTGATATGTTACTTTGAATTGCATGCATTGAATGAAAGCATCATCTGTTGACCTGCAATAGCGCCCAGTCTCAAGTCACCACACCGTCTGCTTTTATGTACATAGATGTGATAATGCACGATGCTGAAGAACACTTACCTTGCATCAGTTGCAAATACAAATGCATGGAGATGACGCTTTCTTTTGTTCAGATGATGATTTTGCAAGTCTTCACCACGTGTACCATTGTAGCACTCGCTTTATTTTTTCCCGGACAGTGCTACACCGGAGATCGCGCGGCGCGCCCCAAAGCGTGTCCTACCCCTTTTCCTCTCCTTGCACAGCGGAATGCAATTCTTCAGCCAATCATCGGCGTGCGCGCGTCGCTCCGTACGCATGCTCGGACTGTGGTGGGCTCTGCCTGGCAACCGGCGTTCTGC
Organism: Moxostoma hubbsi; assembly: GCA_032164185.1. Classification (NCBI taxonomy): domain Eukaryota; kingdom Metazoa; phylum Chordata; class Actinopteri; order Cypriniformes; family Catostomidae; genus Moxostoma; species Moxostoma hubbsi. The sequence goes on from JAVLUX010000186.1 coordinate 21,375,606, forward strand.
AGAAGCATGAATCTTTAAACGAGTTTGGAAAACAAACCATAAGATGCCAGCAAAACCGATTAATCATTCATTCCTAACAATGCGTGAACATGCAAAAAATACATTAATAATAATTTATAAAATTACATATAAAATTATAAATTATATTACAATTATAATGTATATATTTTATCATTTATAAAATTTATAGAATTATTATAAATTATAATTTATAAAATTAAAATACAATTAAAATTAAATAAATATATGGGTTAAAACAGGTAAAGTTGTACAGTTGGTAAAGTGGGACAATGAAGCATTACAAAATATAATGGGTTCAATCAGGGGCGTGGAAACGATCTGAAAACTGGGGGGACACATTCAAAATCTCATCAGCTTCTCTGAATAATTATTCTTATGTTTTATTTTATTTTTTTATATGTTTTATGTTTTTTTAAGAATATGTTATATAATTTCAAAGAAAGCATATCAAATTAGCTTTTAAGAAACATCAGTATTTTCAATGAAATATCTTTAATAATTCGAACAAAAATTTAGAAACCATGTTTGTTGAAAATGTTCGTATTAAACCAAAAAAATATATAAATAAATAATAATAACAACAATAATTTAATGACTGTCGATCATTAAACATTAGGCCAGTACCAGAATCAAAGCACCAAAAACAATAAATAAATAAATAATAATAATTCCCTAATACCATTGTCAAATATGGCATACCTTAAAGATTTCAGAAGTTTGTCTCACCTCTCTGTCTACACCGCTGACTTGGTCACTGATCTTTTCTTATCTAAAATAGATATGCCACAAACATCACCATTACCATTAATCTAAATTTAAAATAATAGCCAAACAATAAACATAGTAAAGTCAAAGAACTGACTCCAGTCAGACTTCCTAAGCAGCCAAATTGGCCCGGTTGCTAGGGTTTGTAGAGTCACATGGGGTAACCTCCTTGTGGTTGCTATAATGTGATTCTCGCTTTGGTGGGAACGCGAGATTCGTCCTCCGCCACCCGGGCTGAGGCGAGTCACTACACCACCACAAGGACTTAGAGCGCATTGGGAATTGGTCATGACAGATTAGGGAGATTTATCATTTATTTAATGAATGTTGTGATTTTCAAAGCGTGTACCTGGGATTGCCCACACAGAGTGGTAGAGTCTTTGTTCTGCATCCACCTTCAGGGTTGCTCCAGTAATGAAAGTGGCAGCCGGGGACAGCAAGAAACATATTGTAAGACATATCTGACAGTATAAGTTAGTATTCATTAAATGTAAATTGAAGTTAGTTACTAACTCTTTAAAGTTAGGTCAATGTATACTGCCTGCTATTTTTTTTAAAACAGTACGTGAAATATTAATATGCTACATTGTTGTCATTGATGACCTCATTAAAGATCCAGTGCAGCGTGCTCTGTTTGTGTACTACACATTGTGGTAAATGTAGTAGGTCAGCGGAGTATTATTTGCATTGAGATCATTTGCATACTGTGCAGAGTATACATACTACACATTGCAGAAATAATACTAGTAGTATGCTAGTGTGCTACTGCAAACATGGGCCTTAGTCTTTCTGCATTTCATTCTTCCAGGATACAGAACAGGATCCACACTGACAAGACATTCTTTAAACTTACAGCTGCCATCTAGTGGTTATGTATTAAGCTTTGGAATATTCTAGGTTCAATACAAGCTGAGCTCAATCAACAGCATTTGTGGCATAATGTTTGTTTCCACAAAAATATATTTCAACTTGTCCCTCCTTATCTTAAAAAAAAAAAAAAAAAAAGAGCAAAAATCTGGGTTACAGTGAGACACTGACATTGGAAGTGAATGGGGGCCAATCCGTAAATGTTAAAATACTCACCGTTTCAAAATTATAGCCACTAGACATAAACAATATGTGCGTTAACATGATTTTAATGTGATAAAATCGCCTACTTACCTTTTCTTTGTAAATTTATATGATGACGCAGCGCTGTAAACCCTAAAATGACTGTAAAATGACTATTTAAATAACTTTACCACTCAAATAATACAAAAGTTTGGACAGAAAAATGTATTTAAGTGATTTTATACAATTATACGATTCACATATAATGCTGCCTTTCAAAACCTCCAAAAATTGGCCTCCATTCACTTCCATTGTGGTTTTTGCTTTTAAAGAAATGAAGGAGGGAGGAGTTGAAATTATTTTTTGTGGTAATTAACATTGACACAATTGAGCTTAACTTATATTGAAGCAAGAATATTCCTTTAAGGTGTGTTGACTAGCTGTTGCTTATCTATGATACATTCTCAAGATTTAAAACCTTGAAGCAAAAATGTTTTCAGAACATTTTAAATAGCGGATAATCTAGTGGGCAGGGCTCTAAAACGAAACAACCCATTGGGAATTGGAATGACCCAAGGAATCAGAGAAAAAACGTATTTTGTTTCTAGACCGGTTCAAAAGTTATGGGCCAAAACACGTGTGCAATTTGAACACTTGGTGGAGCTAGTGACCTCAAGGGTTTGAGTTAGTGACCTCAAATTTGGGTCAATTAAATCTGAGAGTGTCCTCTATCAGTCTACCAAATTTCACAATATTCCTATGTACAGTTCTATGGGCTGCTATAGACTTTCTGTGGAGGAATAATAATTACAAGAACACTAACAAGATACAATGGCTGCCTATGTACCTTCGGTGCTTGGCCCCTAAATATAAGTTTCCAAATATGTTTGCTAGATTTAATTTACAGACCACGTAATGACTAATTTCTACACTGAATGTCCAATCTGTTATTTTCCACCTTGACGCTGTCCTTTTCTGTATATTGCCGCGCCGTTTTGTGGTCCGTTCTGCATAATGCGGCGGCTCATTTTAGCTTATTACGGCCCATTTGGCCCGTTTCGTGGCTGACCCACCGGCCTGCTCATTTCTCCCAATCGCCAGTCCGCTCCTGGCCCCAAATTGCGTCTGCCCACCGGGAAAATGCCCGGTATGCCAGATTACCAGTCCAGCCATGGATGACACATAAAGATACTTATAAAACTAGGTTTCATGTAAGTTTATAAAAGTATGTTGAAATGTCACCGAATTGTAGGAATGACCCAAATACAAATTTAAACTCATAAAAATGTGTTTGTATTACTCAAAGTTATATTATCCTTTCTTTGAGCAATAGAAATACATCTAAAAAAAAAAAGACAAGTACTGTAAATAACAATTTTGAAATGCATCTCACAAATAACCGACTCACGCCATTCCAGGGAAACCCTTCCACATGTCTGCGATGATGATAAGAATTACACCTCCATGGTCCATTTCATCCAAGCATTGTATACTGAGCGTTCAATACAAACAGTTATTCAATTTAAGTTTGACTTTAATGCCTTAAATAACCCTTATGTTTTCATATTCAATCAAATAAAACACTTCAGATATCTACAACAATAAGGCACTAAACAATTACGAGGCAAAGTCAAATGCAATTAAGGTCCGACCTTTTTTGTGCCAAACAACTAACTGACAATCTTTGAAACAAATGGAAAGCTTTACTGCCATTCCTAAAGCCAAGTTAATATGACTGTCACCCTGTCTTCACACCAGATGTTACACTGTATAGGGGTCACTTTAGCTGAAGTGGATGAGGGGATTTTGTGAGTCAGCTCTTCAGCTGCTGACACCAGACGCTTGAGCTTCCTGGAGGATAAGACCACACTACATCCTACAACATGGGTGATATTTGAGACTTGAATAATCTGTGTATTAACACTTCTATACAGTTACAGCTAAAGTTTGGACTCACTTGACTGCATTAAAACATTTGGATTAAAAAGCTTATGCTTAAATGTTGGAAATTAGTTTTGTAGGCAAATATAAATTGTGCATCTTATGAATGTTTTTACAAAACTATTATTTTGAAATGGATACGTTTGAGAAAAGTGATCTCCTTGCTTTCACATTCTCAGTGGGACAGAAGTTTACATACACTGTTAGAATTTGGTAGGATTGCCTTTAAATTGTTTAACTTGGGTCAAACGCTTTGGGTCGCCTTCCACAATCTTCTCCCAATAAGTTGCTGGAATTTCGTCCCATTCCTCCAGACAGAACTGGTGTAACGGAGTCAGGTTTATAGGCCTCCTTACTCACACACGCTTTTTCAGTTCTGCCCACAAATTTCTATCGGATTGAGGTCAGGGCTTTGTGATGCCCGCTCCAATACCTTGACTTTGTTGCCCTTAAGCCACAACTCTGGAGTTATGTTTGGAGTCATTGTCCATTTGGAAGACCCATTTTAGACCGAGCTTTAACTTCCTGGCTGATGTCTTGAGATGTTGCTTCAATACATCCACATCATTTTCCTTCTTCATGATGCCATCTATTTTGGGAAATGCACCCGTCCCTCCTGCAGCAAAGCACCCCACAACATGATGCTGCCGCATGTTTCACGGTTGGGATGGTGTTCTTCGGCTTGCCAGCCTCACCCTTTTTCCTCCAAATATAACGACGGTCATCATGGCCAAACAGTTACATTTTTGTTTCATCAGACCAGAGGACATTTCTCCTAAAAGTAAGATCTTTGTCCCCATGTGCACTTGCAAACTGTAGTCTGGCTTTTTTATGGTGGTTTTGGAGCAGCGGCTTCTTCCTTGCTGAGCAGCCTTTCAGGTTATGTCCATATAGGACTCGTTTTACTGTGGATATAGATACTCGTCTACTTGTTTCCTTCCTTCACAAGGTCCTTTCTGTTGTTCTGGGATTGATTTGCACCTTTCACACCAAACTACGTTCATCTCTATGAGACAGAATGCGTCTCCTTCCTGAGCGGTATGATGGATGTGTGGTCCTCCCGTGGCGTTTATACTCGCGTACTATTGTTTGTACAGATGAACGTGGTACCTTGGGCCTGGGCACTGGCCCCATTGGCCTGGTCGGTAATCCGTCCCTGGCAGGAACTGAAACATAGCCTACTTAAAGTGACATGCACTGTTAAAAATAAATGTATTCTAACTTCTACAATGACTAAAATAAACAACAGTTTTTCATTCAACAAGATTCCAAAAAATTTATTTGTGTATCATTTCATGAAAATGTTTTTGTTACATATTATATTTTGAACATAACATTTTGAGTGAAATCGCTTAAAAATGTACAGATTAATTTGATTAATTTCAGAATTTTAGTGATGTGGGGCTTTTCCTTTAAAATGACAGCATGTGTGGAGGACAAAACCTGCAATAACACAAATAAACATAAATTAACATATTTGTGCATAATATATATATATATATATATATATATATATATATATATATATATATATATATATATATATATATATATATGTGTGTGTGTGTGTGTGTGTGTGTGTGTGTGTGTGTGAGAGAGGAGATATACAAAGGAAGAATTAAATGCACCCATTAATGCAAAAATAATACAATGTAAAATTTGCATGTTGCACAAAGGAAAAAATAAATAGGCAACTACATACAGAAAGAAATGAATGATAAAAAAAAAACATGCAAATATAGAACTTTTAATTTGGATTTTTCTTTAAAGTTTTGCATTTCCCAACCATTTATTTGCTTTATGTTGGTATTTATTTATTTGCATTAATGGGTGCGTTTATTTATTTTTGTGTGTTGTGTATCGATTTATTATTTTTGCAGGTTTTGTCCTCTATACTTCAACGGAAGCTAAAACATAAAGTACACAAGGTCACTTGTGCTTACATTTAATTAGTGACATAGAAGTTAGTGTGTGTGTGTGTGTGTGTGTGTGTAAGAGAGTGTGGGGTGTATGCGTATTGTATAAAATGTGCGCAATAAATAATTGCATTATTATTATTTATAGACTGTTGAAACTTTAATAGCCAAACAAGAACAAAAGAAAATCACTTGGTGCTTGACTCAGCATAAAAAAAAGCATAAAATAGCGATTTAAGAAAATCGACATCATTTTAAAAAAAATAATACAATATTAAAATGATTATTATTAAAACACGTGAGACATGTCAGTATGTAAAACCAAGTGATTTTATTTTACAATATATACATGGACACAAACAGAAAAGAAAATGAATTCTGTAATTGTATTATCTTGTCAATCACTGATAAACAACAACAACAACAACAACAACAACAGAAACTCACGGAATATGGTTTTGATTTCTAACGAAGGATTTTCCTTTACTCTCAAACAGTGATGAAATGGCCGACTATGTCACTGAAGGTTTGCAGCAATGATCAAAATTCCAACATCATCTTGTCAATCGTGTCTACAGCACTCAAGTGACGTACAGACAGACAGACAGACAGACAGTGATCTCATTCTCACGACAAGCTTGTGAACTCCCGTTCAGTCTGAATGATTAAAAACATCTTAATGATTTATTGCTTCTTAGAGTTATACTTCTACACAAATTTACAGAAATTGCATGTGTATATATTTATATATGTTCTGCACGGTTTTCAATATACACTTACATATACACATACATATTTTAATAACATTGTGCAAATTTGAAGTGAGTGCATACCACAGAGTTAAAAACAATTACGCTCAATACAAATTGTATATAAAAAAAGATTAACTAAAAAAAAAATGTTAAAAAGGCAAATCTTGGAAAGATGGGCACTTTAGCTTTATTATTCCTAAACCATTGCATATAACAACAACAACAAAATATCTGTCCCTAGAGGTCATTTTAAGTAGTACCCATTCTCTCATTGTTTATCTCACAGTCCTTTACAGCAGCCTACGCTGCCACGAACCTGTACAACATACAATATGACATCTGCACAACCAATGCACGAGCACAACTTAACAATAGTATGTGTCTGTATGTACATGAATTAAATACGCGTCTTCAAGCACTTGTTTGGTTAGCGCCTGTGAGTGTAGTGGCTAAAAACAAACGACAAAACTCTAAGCGATGACTGTGTATGTATGTGTTTTGTGTAAAACAAATTCAAACCATTAAAACGACTGCCAGAAGCCAAACTAAAGTGAGGCCCCTAAAAGAGCAAGGGGTGAAAGTGCATACTGTAGTATATTGTGCGCTTACTGCCCGTCCGTTGTCCCAGTTATGAACATTATACTCTGAAATCTTAATAGCCATTCAAGTCTTCCACCGCGCTCTCCATGGTCCAACAACAGACAATTCGTGGTTCTTCAGACAGGTGGTCAGTTTTTGTCGGGCCTTTTCAAACACTGCGTTCCGGCATGCCATGCTTTTGCCCAAGATGCATCACATTCAGTAGCTGTTTTCGTGTCCTGCGAGGATGTAGAGATTGCTGTGTGCTGTAGGATTGTCTGTTGGCCGGCTCTCCAAAACCACGACTCTATAAAGAGTAACATTAAAACAACATAAAAACAAATGGTAACACTTTACAATAAAGTTCTATTTGTTGACATTAGATCATGAACAAAACAGTATATTATCAATAATAATTATTAAAAAATCATATATTAATCTTGCGTAATGTTTATGTTAGGTGTCTTTAACTACTATGCACTAACATTAAAATACATCCAATACAATGTATTTATTGTGTAACTACATGTTGTCTAGGTTAGCTGTAAAGTGAACAATGTAATTACAGATGTAATTAAATCAAGGTACTTTAAAGGTAAGTACAATACAAATTTCATAACATGTACATTGTATCAAATGCTTAAGTATATAGTTGTTAAAGACACCAAATATAAAGTGGGTCCATGTTTATTCATATAAATACAATTGATTGCTAGTTCATGTTAGTTTATACTGCATTAACTTATTTTAATTAGGAAAACATTTCATTTGAAAAATATATGTTCAAAATAAATATTAACACAGATTAATAACTCCAGTGAAATTATTCTTCATTGTTAGTTCATGTTAACTAGGTGCTGTGACTATTCACCAATTCTTCAAAATCTTTAAATCACCATTTTGCCTTCATTAGTTCGTTTTAAACGGTCCTGTGGTGTGACAAGTTCATTTTTAAAAGTGCAAATATTCAGTCTTTCAATTAACATGAGGTCATAAAAGCTGCATGCATAATGAATATGAATCTAGATAGGTAAATTTGGAAAGACTAACTTTAAAATGGGCTTGAAAAAGTCTGTCGTGACAGTTTAATATGGTTTTAAAAGCTTGAAGTTTGAAGGTTTTACAGGCCCAACAGTCCAGACAGACAGATGTCAGAAAGACGTCTGCCAAGAAAAACATTGCCAAGACTAACTTTGATCTTAGCTTGGTCTGATGGTTATTAAGACATTACAGTCAGACAAACAGATGGATGGAAGTCCCCACAATATGGATATATAGTTGCTAGATTGTTTGTTTACATTTGAATTTTTTTGACAGATGGAATTTGAATAGTCTTTGTCCATTTGAACATTCCATCAATGTACTGCAAGTCTATGAGATATATTTAGATATTTGATCATCTGCTGTGTGAAAACTGTCATTCAGATCTGTTAGAAAAGACACATCAACACAAGTCAGAACAGCCTGAAGGTCTGTACCAAGTATGGTGGATGTAGCTCGAAAGCGCTAGAAGTTACATTCAGAAATATTAGTCCTGGTTTAGTCATTTTAGAAAAACTCGAAACCAAGGAGTTGTTTGTGTTTACATTTGAAATGATAAATAGTTGGAATTTGACAGTTGGAGTTTGAAATCACAAACATTCCATGCCCTGTTTGAACATTCTGTTTATATAAGTCTATAGAATTTGCTGGATTTATGATAGTCAACATTAAGAGAAAACTGTAGGTCCGATCAGTCAGAAAATTCACAGCAACCCGAGTCAGATCAGTCTGAAGGTATGTGCCAAGATTGATGGATGTAGCTTGAAAGCTCTAGGAGTTGCAGTCGAAAATGTTGGTCCTGGTTTAGAGATTTTGGAAAAACCCTAAATCATGTCTGTAGAATAACACTATGTTGGCTTTTTCAAGCCAGCATAATTCAAGGTGTTGTGTGTGTGTTTACATTTAAATGGTTAGACAGTTGGAATTTGACAGTTGGACTTGCCCCGTTTGAACATGCCGTCAATGTAATTTTTGATTTTTAAGGGAAAACCGTAGGTCTGATCAGTTAGAAAAGTCATAGCAACTTGAGTCAAACCAGCCTGAAGGACTGCACCAAGTTTGGTGGATGTAGCTTGAAAGCTCTAGGAGGAGTTGCAATCGGACATTTTGGTCTTAGTATAAGGATTGTGGAAAAACACTAAATCATGTCTGTAGAATAACAGTATGTTGACTTTGTCAAGCCAGCATAATTTAAGGTGTTTTGTGTGTTTACATTTGAATTGTTTGACAGTTGGAATTTGACAGTTGGAGTTTGAAATTGCGAACATGCCATGCCCTGTTTGAACATTCCGTATACGTCCAGCAAGTCTATAGGATTTGCTGGATTATTGATAGTCCACGATGAGAGAAAACTGTAGGTCCGATCAGTCAGTAAATTCATAGCAACCTGAGTCAGATCAGTCTGAAGGTATGTGCCAAGTTTGATGGATGTAGCTTGAAAACTCCAGGAGGAGTTGCAGTCGAAAATGTTGATCCTGGTTTAGGGATTTTGGAAAAACCCTAAATCATGTCTGTAGAATAACAGTATGTTGACTTTTTCAAGCCAGCATAATTTAAGGTGTTGTGTGTGTGTGTGTGTGTGTGTGTTTACATTTAAATGGTTAGACAGTTGGAATTTGACAGTTGGAGTTTGAAATCATGAACATTCCATGCCCCGTTTGAACATGCCGTCAATGTCTATAAAATTTGTTGGATATTTGATGGTCTGTTAAGGGAAAACTGTACGTCTGATTAGTTAGATAATTCACAGCATCCTGAGTCCGAACAGTCTGAGTGTCTGTACCAATTTTGGTGGATGTAGCTAGAAAGCTCTGAGAGAAGTTGCAATTTGAAATTTTGGTCTTGGTTTAAGGATTCTGTAAAACCCCCAACTCAAGATTGTGGAATGACAATATGGTGGCATGCCACACCAAAGGACATGACAACTTTCCATGAGTCTTTCATGTCAGCTACCCAAATTGATCACACTTTTTCTTACATATGCTTTGTATTAAAAACATGGATGTAAAAGAACATAAAATGGACTTTTGATAATTAGTTTGATTTTATCACCTATCTGAACCCAGCAGCCTGAATATTCTAGAGTTGTCAGAAATCTCTTGTGTAATCTGAAAGAGAATGGACAGAATAATATGATTAAACTGTATCTATGAGCATCTTATACAATATGACACAAAGCTACATGCATATATATAATGCTGGACTTGCCTCGTTGGACTTGAAGCTGCGTCCTTGCATGCCATGCCTCCAGAAGGCCAAAACACTGTCTTGTAGACAAACTAAGATGGATAGATGCACAAGTATATAGAGAGATTCAAAAGAAAATTAAAGACGGACCACCCAAAATATTTTGTTCAAATACCTACATGATAACTTATGAGTATAAGGGTCTCATACCTATTGATTCAATCTGGAAATTAAAAGTGAGTTCTGCCGACAGCTTTCGACTGGATTTCAACCGTCCTTGCAAATTCACAATCTTTATGCATCCTGGAGGGGAGGAAGAGGGGCAATGAGTCACTACACTTGTTATTGTTATCCATGCGGCTATACACCTGCTCTGAAACTCACGAAAGAACAGTTTACCAAAAAATGAAAATTCTGTAATGATTTATTCACCATAATGTCACTCTTCTCCTTTTGTAAGAAAGAGAGTCATTCAATACAATGGCAGCTGATAGTGACTCTTCTAGTGAGTGACAGTGAGTCTTCTGAAGGCATATGATTTGGTGAGAAACAACCCGAAATTTTAGTTTTTCTCGATAAAAAACCTAGAAGCAGCGCAACTCGTATAACAGAACGCAAGGGCCTTGAGACGCACTTTAAATGACGTATGAGAGAATTATAATTTTTGTGAACTATTCCTTTAACTGTAGATTCAGTACTTACGGTCGAGGCAGACTAAAATTGTGTCTCTCTCCAGCTGGGTCACATGGATCACGCAACTCTGTGGGGTATCTGAAACAACAACAAGAATTTCTAAAATAATACATTTTTGAAATACAGCTCACCTAAAATTCACCATCTCAAACGGTCACAAACGATGACATTTTGAAGAATTTATTAGGTGTTTTTGTTCAAACAATAAACGTCATTGGGGTCCAAAACTTTCAAGCTCCAAAAAGGAAATAAAGGCAGCATAAATGTACACATTTACACTATAAATGACGCATCCTTTATGTCCTTTTTGGAGCTTGAAAGTTTTGGACCCCATTGACTTGTATATGACACGCTTCACCTTTAAATACAAAAACTAAAATAAAATTACAAATATATTTTTTAAACAGCCAATTTAGCTCAAATTGATCAGAATAGGTTTCTTTAGACAGATCTTGGTCTCTTGTGTTTATACTACCCACCAGAATCAGTGAACCAGTTGGAGGTAGAGTTTGGGTTGAGCGTCTCAAAGCGCACCACCTGGTTGAACTCTGTGCCTTCACTCACAGCTATACAGATGAGCGGATATTGATGCTCTGGAACCACTAGCATCTCAAACACTTCCAGCGGACACGGCAGAGGGAAGTCTATGCTCTGCACAAACGGGAAGACAACGTGTCAGTGCTTCATTTGGAACAGCGCGCGTGTGAAAATGCTTTATAAACACCAAGCGAAGCAACTTTTCTTACAATAAAGCAATCAGCCACCAGACATTGTATGTTACAGGGGGGTTCTTAGGCCACGTCTGTTTTTGTTTGAGAACTCAATTTCATAATTTTCTAAAGTATACGGTTATGTGAGTATTTTATAAACTAGTGCTACATGCTGATACAATCATATATCTATATTTTCATTGTTTATTTGTGTATTCATATTAAGATTGGGCGATATATTGAAGTAAATACGACATCACGTTCAACTTTCCGCCAAAATAAAAGCTCCGGATTAAGTAAATACGACAGCACGTTCAACTTTCCGCCAAAATAAAAGCTCCGGATTAAGTAAATACGACAGCACGTTCAACTTTCCGCCAAAATAAAAGCTCCGGATTAAGTAAATACGACAGCACGTTCAACTTTCCGCCAAAATAAAAGCTCCGGATTAAGTAAATACGACATCACGTTCAACTTTCCGCCAAAATAAAAGCTCCGGATTAAGTAAATACGACATCACGTTCAACTTTCCGCCAAAATAAAAGCTCCAGGTGAAGTAAATACGACATCACGTTCAACTTTCCGCCAAAATAAAAGCTCCAGGTGAAGTAAATACGACATCACGTTCAACTTTCCGCCAAAATAAAAGCTCCAGGTGAAGTAAATACGACATCACGTTCAACTTTCCGCCAAAATAAAAGCTCCAGATTAAGTAAATACGACATCACGTTCAACTTTCCGCCAAAATAAAAGCTCCAGGTGAAGTAAATACGACATCACGTTCAACTTTCCGCCAAAATAAAAGCTCCAGGTGAAGTAAACGTGATAAAAATTTATTACTATGGTATAAAACTGTTTAATCCCCATAAAAGCAACAATAATAATAATAATAATAATACAGTGTTATATTATATCATAATAAAATTCAAATGGGCTCCAAAAAGTGAGTGAACTCGTTCAATATATGGAAGTAAATATTGTTGCATTGGTGCATCTAAATTAAATGTATTAAATATCGTTCTTCCTTGTGTTCATTTTTTGAAAAACAGTGGAAAACATGCCTTGATTATCATTTTATTCTTATTCATGCAACAATTTAAACCTACTTGGCAAAAATAGCTGTTTGATTGAAATTAAAATAATAATAATAATTTAAAAAAACAACACTTATAATGCCATTTCAGAATAAATACAGAATTATCAATAACCTCAAAAATATGTGATCACAGGTGTGGATTTCTAGTTAGTTTACTAGTTCGTTTATTCTAGGCATGAAGTCTATTGGTGCATTCACATCATGTTGGAATTGCTATAACCACGTGATTCCGACTTCGTAGAACTTGCAATTACAAGTCTGGATTTCTTTGTCTGTTTCCAACATATTACAACATTTACATTAATGCATTTGGCAGAAGCTTTTATCCAAAGCGACTTACAGTGCACTCATTACTGGGACAATCCCCCCGGAGCAACCTGGAGTTAAGTGCCTTGATCAAGGACACAATGGTGGGTGGCCGTGGGGATCAAACCAGCAACCTTCTGATTACCAGTTATGAGCTTTAGCCCACTACGCCACCACCACTATACAATAACAGTCCTATATGAATTTGTATTCAATATCAATCCACAGATCAATAAGTAACATTGTTTTTTGTGAGCAAAGGCATGATGGGAACAGTGATGCAGGGCTCACCTTGACCAACATGAATTTCTGCATGGACTCCACCCACTCAAACAGGATAACACTGGACTGAAAGGCACCGCACAGATACTTGTGACCTGTGTACGGATTCCTCACTGAGAAAAGATACAAAATACATACTTGATATTTTGCGTTTTAAATGCATGCGGTTATTAGAAAGTATTCCATCAAATATTAAATATCAAGAAAAGTCCAACTGTCCTTGATCTTTTGAAATATAAGAGTTTGATGTACCATGTAAGCATACTACAAGTTTCATAACTGAAGACTTCCAGATTTGCGATTTGCAAAAATCCGTTCTGAAATAACCGGATATGTTTCAGATGATCAGAAAGTAAATAAATAAAAGATATGATCATTTCAGATTTACACATCAACAATCCCTAAATGGCCTGATAATGTCTGTACAGTATGGAAGAGAGTTGATTCAGGTGAAAGGAAGAAAGTCCCGGGTCATTACGGGATCCACTCACCTACACAGCACTTTTGACACCCTTTTGTTTCAGGGATCTTATTGGACACAGTGAACTTCCTAAAATGTAAACACACATAGGATTGAACACTTACAAAACAAAACGAAAACACCGTCGTACATTTACTCGAAATCTAAACGTTTACCTGGGGATTATCTTGTCAGGAAATTTATGCGTCGCTATGGCGACAGGGAGCTTCTGCATGTGCCGAGCGTGATCAAACAAGCCCGATAGACTGTGAGAATACAGATGAGATGCTTTTCCTGGGGAAACACAATTTCATAGAGTCAAAACTGGAGGAACAGACATTTCCACCAACAAAAAAACAAAAAACCTGATTTAGACCAGCTTTTAAAGCACAGCTTACCGGATATTGTTAGCAGGCTGTTGCTCATGACATACAGCCAAGTACATCTCCGAGGGAAAAGCTGACAATGACACAAAAATAGCTTTAGAAGAAGACAAAAAGTCTGACTGAAGCGGCACGCCACACTATAACACAATAAAAGAAAAGAAAGACTTGAGATTCAGAATCACTCTATATGCGTTCTTTTGTGTGTGTGTGTGATTTTTTCCCCTTTTTCTCCCAATTTGGAATGCCCAATTCCTAATGTGCTGCAAGTCCTTGTGTTGGCGTAGTGACTCGCCTAAGCTGCCTCTGAGACCATCAACCCGCGCATCTTATCACGTGGCTTGTTGAGCGTGTAACCGCGGAGATATAGCATGTGGGAGGCTTTACGCCATCCACCGCGGCATCCACGCACAACCACCTGCCCCAGCAAGAGCAAACCACATTATAGCGATCACGAGGAGGTTACCCCATGTGACTCTACCCACCCCAGTAACCGGGCCAATTTGGTTGCTTCGGAGACAAGGCTGGAGTCACTCAGCACACCCTGGATTCAAACTAGTGAACTCCAGGGGTGGTACCCAGGCCCCCCACTATATGCGTTCTTATGCATAATGTAAGTAATATTATTTTAATTCTTAATGGATAATATTATATGTCTATCTCATCTATTGTCACATACATATAACATGTGAACTAAACATTTGTTTACTGCTGAAAAGTAACGTCATACCTGCTCCATGGACGTCTCGTGGAGCTCATTCAGATTTAATGTGTAAATACCTTCCTCTGCTCCAAATATCAGATATTGGTCTGAAATAAACAAAGAAAAGCAGAGATGCAATATTAATAAGTACAACTATGAGCAAGCCTTGTCATGATTATATTTCATAAAATGTTTTGATGGTACGCAATTTGCCAGATTTTACCTCTTGTGTCTGGGTTGATCCATGAGGTAGCACAATGTATTTTTAATGGGCAGCCATTGAAGACTTTCGAGAAACATGCTCCCATCTGGACATAGAGAGCAAATGTGACAAAATGGACAACTTGGATACAGCCAAATTAGGCACTTACATTAAAAAAATAAAAAAAAATAATAATAATAATAGATAGAACATTAAATTAATTATAAACTATAAAAACATTAATACAAATATTTAAAAATAATAGTAAATAATTAAACCATAAATAGATAATAAAAATAACAACATTAATACAAATATATTACGAAAATAATAAAAATTATAATAAAGATAATAAACCAATAATATAAATAAATAATATATATGTATAAACAATGCAAATAAATATTAATAATCATAATAATAATAATATATATTTTTGTATAGCACCTTTCATACATATCAGTGCTTTACATATTGGAAATTAATAATAATAAAATGTAAGAAAATAATACTAAATAAATAATAAAAATAATAACATTAATACACATATATTAAGAAAATAATAATAATGAAGATAATAAACAAATAAAATAAATAAATAATATAAATGAATAAACAATACAAATAAATATTAATAATCATAATAATAATATATATTTTTGTATAGCACCTTTCATACATCTCAGTGCTTTACATATCAGTAATTACATACAACATATATTAAAAATGAAAACAATAAATTAAAAAAATTATAATAAATTAAATAAAAAGCAAATATTCACATGCATGCCTACATATCAACTAAATGCTAATTAAAAATATATTTAAATGTCTTTTAAATATGTGGATGCTTGGGCAAGTCTAATTTCAATTGGTAGAAACGAAAAGGTGAAAAAAGGTGAAAATGAATGACTAGTGCTTGTGCCCAATACTGCATGATTTGATTTAGAATTATTAAATCGACTTACATGAACCTGTGGAGTTGGAGGGAGACCATTACTGATGGGTTTCTACGGGAAAAACATAGAACTCAAATTAAAGCAAAATCAGAAAGCATAGATTGCTTATCAATAATATTTTCAAGCGGTAAATCAAAAGGTATAAGAGTCAAAGGTGTCATGTTCTTCAACCAAGAGCCAGAAGTGTTAACTATTTAAAACCACTGGAAATGAGCCATACCGGAAAATCTTTCTTGTCCTTTGCAGTGGGAACAGCAGGTGGCATTGTGCACTGTCTCTCTTCTGATGGCGAGTGTTCAGACGGGCTAACTCCATTGCCTGTGGGAAAGAAAAGAAATGAACTTAAACAGCAGGGTCCAAAAATCTGTTCCTGAAAATAGGCCTCAAAAAAACGGTCCACCGGTGAGTGACTGTACACACAGCGCATGAAAGGAATAGTTCACCTGAAAATAGGGCTTTTTTTGTCCTTTTTGGAACTTGGCAGTTCAAATCACCATCCAGTTTCTTTGTAAAAGAGTGTGAAATGAACTAACTGAAACTAGATTAGCCTAATGAATCAAAAAGGATGACTGTGTCAATGACAGACAGGATAACAATCATTTGACAAGGAAAAGATTACATGGGTGGAGTAGGTGAATAATGGTTTCTTTAAGTGGGTGTGTGACATTTCAACATGCCAACACCATAGATGTCATTTCTCTAAGATGAGAGCAAGGGAAAGAGGGTGAATGTCAATCAATCTCTCTACAAATTAGTCTCAGGTAGACAGACCTAACTAAACAGGAAATGTTCCAGTTTACATGGCAGCTTCAGATCTGACTTATCCGACCAGTCAAAGTTTATTTTATTTTTACGTGCATCTGCATACTGCAAAAGTAGAACGTAATTGAAATAATGGTGCAGCTTTTTTAATAATGGAAACATAGTGGGAAATAAATACAGTCTATTTTAAAGAGAAATAAGCAGGATATAAAGTTGTGTGCGTCTAGTTTAGTGCTGCAAAAAAAACCTGGAAAATTTCAAAGTGACTAGTTCTTCCTCAAAAAGGCATATTTCATCCAATTCCTGACCCTAACCTAACCCTTTCCTTTGTTGTTCTTAGGCTAACCCGAATTTTGTGGTTGGTATCTTAGTCGGAGGGACGCAGGTTCAAGTCCCATGGAAGACACATGGTTCAATAAAGTTGAGATAAGAAATTATTTAATAGTTGATTTAGGTTTCAGCAGATCAAAATATTGAGAACAACCATGGTACAGTGGTTAAGATCCCTCTACCCCAACAGGGAGATTAAGGGTGTGTTCACACTTGTAGTTCGGTTCCCTTGGTCCAGACCAAAAAAGAAAATGCTACGTTTAGTCATGGTTCGCTTAACGTTCACACTGGCATTTTTAACACCAAGCCTAACGAAAAAGTCACGACCTGATTGGGCAGCTTTTATGACGTATATTTTTTGACAGAACTTGCCGATCAGCCAAAACAATGCTGCTGCTGGGTGAAATGCGCTCGTTTTATTTATATATGTATATATGGTGGTGTTTTTACCAGCTGAGAATAAACGAAGAGTTAATAAAATGTGTAAAGGAGTCAAAACAATGGCAAGAATTCCTCCGTTGCTCACACAAACGAAGATGTGCTGCAAGGACAGCGGCTGACGGCGGTACTGACGCCTGTCCCGAACTGTAATGGGCAACAGCTCCTATGATGAGAACCAGATATACTTGAGGTCAGAATTAGGCAAATGACTTCCCGTTTTTGGTCCGTTTAGATGTCTTTTGGTCCATGTGGCGTTCATATATTAATCGAACCGCACCAGAGTTCATTTGGAAGCGTACCGAGTCCCACTTTTCAGGTGGTCTCGGTCCGATTGTTTAGTGTGCACCAAGGTTCGGGTGGCAGCGTTCACACTTGTTCAAATGAACCACACTAACAATCACACCAGAGTTCGTTTTAATCGAACCAAACCTGCCAACCTGCTAAGGTTCAAGTCCTACAGGGGACGACTCAAGAGCGATAGATATTCTTGGTGGAGTGATAAGGCGCTCTGGGGGAGAGAAGGAGACCTTGCCAGATCGAGAAAGTGCTATTCAGGCTGAAACTCCTACAAACTAGTTGTAGGGATTCAAAGGATGGGATATTTGTTGATAAATGTGAGAGGAATCTGCTACTACGGAGGAGAAAGGTTTCGGTGATTGGAGAAACCTGTCTTACTGTCTCCTTCCTCATCATGATTTTCCTCCTCCTCATCGTCATACGAGACCTGCGGCCTCTCAACTAACTGACTACATATCCCAGCATATCCCTGGGCTTCCCACAGACCATGCTCTTCCCGATTGGTCTCATTACCTAAACTGCTGAGCTTGTTTGCAGGAAGTCGAGGAGGTGGAGGTCGGGGTGGTACGTTGGTGGAAGATCGAGCCGGGCTCTCCGTCCTTGAGCAATGCTTTATAGTGCCCTGGTTGCTGTCAGGATCACCAGTCGGGCATCGATATGGTCCGGGGCTGGACTTTGGCTGGAAAAAACAGAACAGTATTAGCCGCACATTTTTTGGGATCAGATTATCAAAACAAAGTGCATGTAAAAAAAACAGTTAAATCTGTTTACTGATTTACTCCTATCCATTAAAAAAAGAAAAATGGAGGCTACAGTGAGGCACATACAATGAAAGTGAATGGGGCCAATTTTTGAAGGGGTTAAAAGGCAGAAATGTTATTTTATTAAAGCACTTACACTTATTTTCGGTTAAAACGTGTGTATTATTTGAGCTGTAAAGTTTCTTAAATCGTCGTTTTAATGATTGTGTTAGAGTTTTAGGTTTTACAGCGTTACGTCGTCATGTAGTTGTAAATTTGGATTTAACTTTACCCAGAAAAGTTTATGAAGCAATTTGAGCAAGCTAAAATGATGTTAACAGGCATACTGTTTACGTCTGTTGGCCCCATTCACTTGAAGTACAATTCATGTTTGGATACCCACCTTGGGAGGAAGTGGTGGAGGGAACTTAGGCCTCATGGTGGAACTTTTCGTGCTGAGACAAACCAGATATCCAATTAAATGAGTCACAGAATTAATCATTGACAATAATTACGCAATGCTAACAAACATCATTTGAGGGCATTAACAGGATGTTAATGGACCTCCGTGGTTGGTTTCATCTGATGTTGATTCAGGAACAGTACCGGCCAGAGTACAATAGACGACACACAGCAGGCAGCATGCAATCAAAGGTACCACATGGGTGTTGAAGGATGGGGTTAAATATGGAGGTAAGCTACTGTAGGAAGCATCACCAAGAGAGGGATCTACAGTACGAGTGGCATGGTAAGAGTTTACGTCAGCAGTGCAAAATGCATTTGAACCCAGTGGCAGCTGATCAACCACAGCATTGTAGAATGTCTAGCTGTGGTATTGGTAAATAAAGAGAAAAGGAGATGGCACGTACAGTCAGTGAAAAAAACAGATGAAAGATTCAAAGGACGCTAAAGTAGTCATGATATACTGGCAACATTTTCAGAAAAGTGTAAAAAGTTGTATTTGATACACAAGGAAAAAATTCTACATTAATAAAAACAAAAAATATATATATTTAGCATATAATTGAAGCCTTTTTTAAGGGTAAATTATGATTTTTTTTACATTGTGACATTATTTTCATGACAGTTACATACATTTACGTCCTATTGATGCAAACCTGTCCCGTGTGTGGATGTGTGATTCAAGTATCTCAAATCTAGCATTGGCTAGCTAGCATAGGAGTACGCTGTCTTTCTTCGGAAAGGGTAGCCGCTGTGAAACCCTTTGCGGCCAAGGCAGCTCGAAACAACCTCCATCTCATCTTCCGCGAGGAGATTGTGAATTTCTGCATGTAATACAGGCTTGACAGAACCATCGAGGATAAAACGCTGTTGAAGCAAGGTGGCCTGCATGCAAATTGGATCTAATACCTGTGTTCGTTAATTTATACCACGCAATCAGACATGCCCGTGAGCGCCCGCCACGCGTTCACATAACGGGATAGCGGGCGCTTTATATTTGAAACTTATTGTGATAGCGCCACTCACCATTGGAAAGTGGTTGTGCACAGTGTGTGAAATGGGGAAGCAAGACAAATTCTAAAGAATGGCCTGAGCCAAAGTTAATAAGTAACCTAAGGTATGGTTTGAGTATGCAAACATGAGAGAGAGAAATGCTTGTTTGTGATCATTAAGAACAGAACACAATTCAAATGCCACAGGTGCAGATAGGCCGAAGGTCACAGTCTTAATGCATTTTGATGAGAAAATAATGGCTGTGACATTCTCTCTGTCATGGTATGGGGAACGACCCCATTGCTTCTCACACAAGGAGATTTACTACCTCGGAGCGCAGAATTGGTGTCCTGCACTGTAACATGGAGGATAGAATGCTGTTGAAGCGAGGCGGCATCATCATGATCCATAATGTATAACCGCACACTACGTTTATTTAAAACACTGAGAAATACTCGGTAATGAGCGCCATGCAACCGCATAATGGGAGCCGAGTTTCGTGTGTGTTTAGCTGTTTATAAGACGGGAGCATTTTGTGGAGTGTGGGTTGATTTTTCTCGGTGATACCCGAAGAGCACCACGCGATCGCAAAACGCACAAGTGGGCATGGATAACGGGCACAGATAGCTGATATCAGATGGGAGCTTCTCACTCAAGAGTACGTCACGCATCAGTGTAAAGGCTTGAGCGAACTAACAACAAATACTATATCATGGCGAGTGAGTTTGGCTACAGAGGAAGAGTTTTTCAGCCTTCAGCATGCATTGAGCAGCCGCTACGAGGTACGCATGCTATTCAAGCAATGCATAGGAAGTGTGCAATAAAAACCTGACTCATTCATGGCGAGAATATTGGAAAAAGGGGAGTCGAAACGTAATACAAAATGCATGAGCTCTACATTCTTATAAACGGTATATTTCCTGGCGGATTCTTCCGTTTGGGGACTAACAGCGCTATTTGCGTCAGTACAAAGACGCTGAAATATGCCTGAGGACGGCAGCCACTCCAATCTGGGTGTGCACAGAGTAGGGCATGCGCCAGGTCTCAGGAAGCTCCATGTGAACCTCAGGGAACAAGGACACTGCTTTCTGAAACATGGTCTTTTGACGGCAGACTGTGTACAGGAATCATTCAATCAGATGAGAATTTTCCGGCTTGACAGGAGGTGACCACTCAAGGCTGAGCTAAGTAAGACACGGAGTAACTCATATCAATGGCCAGCGCGTGCTCCTCGCCCTTGCTGGGGGGGGGGAGAGGCTGCAGTACAACAACAACATGCTTTTTCATAAAGGGCCAGAGGTTGTCACGTGCATACTGCCCTGGACGCTGCGTTGGAAGATCAAGGGGCTCATGTCGGCACGAGATCCTCCTCGGTTTCTTCCAGCTATACCTCGCAGCCCCCGCCGTGCTTTCTCATGTGGTACCTCGAGACTTAACACAGAGAAAGCCGTTGGGAGGGCGCGTATGGCAGGATCATCCCTCAGAATGAGGACAAACTTAGAGCGGAGTGTCTTGAGACTCACGTCCTCAAAGTGAGGGCAGTCTGTCCCGATGAGAGCTGCTTCGGCGTGGGGGGTCCAGACAGCGAAGCAAGCTCTCATGTTGATCTGATGGAGCGATGTGGCACTCACAGGAACAATTGCGATATGACATCTTTAAAAAGTGCACACAAGTGGCTCTTTTATTTGTTTTACATGTCACTCGGACAGAATATTACAATATATATTTGAAAGGATACAGCTCCTGCCTGGATGCTGCGGGAAGTGGGTAGATGTCTTGCTGAGCGAAGAATCAGATCTGGCTGCGAGGCGGAGAGACTTCTTCGCCAGAACACTAGAGAGGGTGGGTGATCCTCGCTGCAGGCACTGATGCCTGAAGAATGTCCTGATGCACCTACAGGAAATCTCGTCCGCTGATGGGTGTCTGTCGATGGCGACGAGAGGGCTGATCCAAGAGTATAGTCAAGATGATGTTGGTTTTGAAGGAATAAAATTCTTAAGAAATGGTGTACGAGCGCCCGCTTATATAGGGCAAATGCACGCCTAAAGTGGCAGGGCTCAAACATCATTGCCAATCATAAGATTGGCGTTATTATACAAAGGCTTCAACTAGGTTGTGGAACAGGAATTCCCCAAAGCGTTCAGCAATGTCTCGTGAACCGAATCGATAGGGAACAATAGGAATAGTAAAAGTAATTCATAATTAAAATCATCATTGAAAATAATCATCGTCATTGGAAAAATTGGAGTAGTAAAAGTAAAACGTCTGAATGTGATGTAGTAATGAGAATTCTGGGGTCAAATTTCCTTAAGTGTTTTGAAAACAATGTCACAATGCAAAAGATCTTAAAGGTCCTAAATGCACATTTCATTTTCTTTATGCAAAATATCATTTGATATTTTTTAATAGATTGGGGGTTTATTTAAATTGACTTGACTTAAACATAACCAGGACATTTTCTTGACAGGTTTCATGAGAATAATCCAATTACCACATTTCTTCGGACAAGTACCATGGTATTTTTTGTCATAATAAATGTAGACTTCATGGTATATGAGCATGGTAATCATGAAGTACCATTTCAAAGTTATTTAAATGTATTAAATGGCTCTCTGGAATACCTGTTCCTGATAAATGGTCCATCACAACTGGTCAAATATTTTGTATGATGACCTTATTAATTGACCGTTGTTTCAAGCAACTGGTGTCTTACATACAGTAGTTGTGCTAGTTTTATCTCTCTCATATATCGCCATGTTTCTTTCTTCTTGCAGTGTACATTATACTTTTCATAAAACTCTTAACCATACCTCTCTACCCTAACAAGTTGCCAGTGCATCATGACCGTGAAATGTTCTAATCAAGAGCAGCTGAGAGAGACTAGCTATAAAACCACAGGAACTTACTGTTGCATTTCATCATCATGACCATGATCATCACCATCATCTTCACCCTCATCATCATCCTCCAAATGAGCCTCATGCCCCCTAATGAGGACGCAGAAGGTATCGGCACTCATTCATTCATTTAAGATGATCAATTTAAAGCAACACTTTGTTTGAGTGCCCATTGGAGAAATTAAAGGTTTATACACTATTGAAAAATGTCCATGAACGGGTACCATTAAATACACTATATGGCAAAAAGTATGTAAACACCAAAACTCGACAACATTAGGAGCATGCTAAACATTTACTTGGAAGATGGACACTAAAAACCAAGTGTTACACATTAATAACAGGACAGTCCCAAAGCCCAATCTGGACATGCATCTGGCTATTAAAGCAAACTTCAATTAGAAGGACTAACTGCTTAATTTCCCCATGAGGAATGGAAAAATAATACTGTGGCAAAAATAACACAGATCTTCAACACAGCCTTTGGTACCACTCGGACAAGCACAAAAGGGCAAGGTTAGGTCACATCAAATATTGATCAGATGAAAAACCAGCTATGCAAAGAGAGAGAGAGAGAGAGAGAGAGAGAGAGAGAGAGAGAGAGAGAGAGAGAGAGAGCGAGAGAGAGAGCGAGAGAAAGAGACAGAGCGAAAGAGAGAGCGAAAGAAAGAGAGAGAGAGAGAGAGAGAGAGAGAGAGCGAGAGAGAGAGCGAGAGAAAGAGACAGAGCGAAAGAGAGAGCGAAAGAAAGAGAGAGAGAGAGAGAGAGAAAGAGACAGAGCGAAAGAGAGAGCGAAAGAGAGAGAGAGGGAGAGAGAGAAAGAGAGAGCGAGAGAGAGAGCGAAAGAGAGAGAGCGAAAGAGAGAGAGAGAGAGCGCAAAAGAGAGAGCGAGAGTGAGAGAGAGCGAAAGATAGAGAGAGAAAGAGTGAAAGAGAGAAAGAGAGAGAGCGCGAGCGAAAGAGAGAGCGAGCGAGAGAGACAGAGCGAAAGAGTGAAAGAGAGAGAGAAAGAGACAGAGCGAAAGAGAGAGCGAAAGAGAGAGGGAGAGAGAGAGAGAAAGAGACAGAGCGAAAGAGAGAGCGAAAGAGAGAGAGAAAGAGAGAGCGAGAGAGAGAGCGAAAGAGAGCGAGAGCGCAAAAGAGAGAGCGAGAGTGAGAGAGAGCGAAAGATAGAGAGAGAAAGAGTGAAAGAGAGAAAGAGAGAGAAAGAGAGCGTGGGCGAAAGAGAGAGCGAGCGAGAGAGACAGAGCGAAAGAGAGTGAAAGAGAGAGAGAGAGAGAGAGAGAGAGAGAGAGAGAGAGCATTAAAAAGCATCATCATACCTCTGGTGTAACTCTTCTTCAACAGATTTCAAGAGACTCCTGTAATGAGATCATTTACAAAATAAGAGACTGTAAGCATTGGGAGATTCAGTTCTTTCAGTTCAGACTGTGTGGAATCACGTTGCGGAGAAAAACAGATGATTCTCTGCAATCAAGGGATCCATTATCCTTCATTGATCACAGGCTAAACAAAGAAGCGTTTACAGCTAATTCATCTCTGATGACCGTGGGAAACAGTCCAGCTTTCCGTTGTTACATTTTCCGAGAACGTCTGTTCCCTACAGTCTCTGTTCTTAAGTCGTTTATTTTCTCTGCTCCTAAACGATTGAACAGTAAAGGTTTCTTGGACTTACAGGGATTTCAAATAAAAGCAAATCAGTAGAAATTATAGTGCTTGAAAAGGCAGAAGTAGAACAGTGTTGAAGTTTGAATAAAAGTTTTTTTTTTTTTACCTAAATCAATAGATTTACAGTATATTGTATATGCATGTGGCTCGTTAAATCACTGAAATAAGTGATATTTGTTTCTAGCCCAAGCCACCCCAAACTGAATTAGTGATGTAAGCCAGACATCTTTAACATTGTGCGACCCCGCGTCCATTTTGGACGTTGCATTTTGGATTCGCTAAACGCGACGCATCATTTAAATGAATTTAAACCGACTGAATACTGTTCACAATACTCTAGACTGTCACTTTAGAGTTAAACTTCTGCCACACCAAATCACGTGACACAACATTATGACTTTGATTTCCTTGAAGCGCTTCTACGGACGCAGTTTTGTTTGATATGCCGCTTGAAAATATGAATTGATTTTTCGTGAGTCAGCGCGCTGTTAAAGCCATCATTCCACGTTATTTCAACGATACTAAGAAATCTCGTGTTTTTCCAGTGAAGAACTTACGGGACCGTAATTCATTCCTTCATTAAAAGACGTCAAGTACAGCTCTTAAAACTTTGACTTTTGGTCGGATCTTCAAATACTTTTTTGTTTTAAATTCGAGCTGTCAGAATGAATGCGTTAACGCAAGCAATTTATTTCAAAAGTTTAACAAGTTTGGTTATTTTTTGGTGGGGAACCAATTTCTAACGTTCAAGGAACATTCTCTTTAGGTTTTAATTTTTGCAACCATAAACTAACATTCCCAGAATGTTGCAGGGAGGTTTCTGTGCATCAACCTAATACAAACCTGCACAGAACGTTCCCTTAAGGTTATATTTAGGTTTTATTTTTATAACCATAAAATAACATTCCCAGAATGTTGCAGGAAGGTTTTATGTGAACCTAACAGGCTTCACGATTGCTGTAACAAAGTGGATAGCCACAGTCTGCCGGAAGTTTAATATTGTGGAGGAAGAGAGTTTAAGAGATTTAATGACCTTTGCAATGAATATGCAATGTATGTGTGGAATAGTACTTTCAATTAGTCAAACTCCCACTTATACTTTGGGAAACGTTTAATGTTACTTGAATTGGTGCTATTTTAGTGCATTTCTATCTTTATATTGTAGAAGGCTTTGTTTGGAAAATGTTAATATATAATTATATTGTTACATATTTTTTTTATTTTCCTAAAATGGAAAAAATGCATTTTGACAAGAAAATTATTATATTTACAGTCAAATTTCAGCATTTTTTATTAAAAAAAAAAAAAAAAAAAAAAAAAAAAAAAAAAAAAATCACAGATTAATCGCAATTAACAAAAAAAAAAATTGTATGCAATTAATCACGACTAAAAATGTAAATCAACTGACAGCACTATTTAGAATTAAACTTTGTAATGTTGTAATACACCAGGGAGATGGTTGGTTTGGTTCATGGCTTACAACTCTAATGAAATCCTTATGGGAAAAAACGGCTAAAAACGTGGACGTGCATGTTACGCTCTATATTGGTCTCAATATGGTGTAAAGTTACAGAAATCCCTCCTTTTTTTACTAAGAGGAAGACAACGATAAGAGGCATTTAATTGCAGCCCTGCATGCAGCTGATGATTGAGAGCGGATGAGAACTCGTATATGAATTGTGAGGCTGAGGAGGTGTCTTTCGAAAGTGCTCAGGGCCCATCTGTTGACACGAGCTGAGAGCAACACTTCTGAACACAAGCGCTGACGCTCACACAAACACTCTCCATCTGCCTTACTCCACCTTCTGTTCACTATATGGCACACACAGTCAACATGGGACAGGGTGAGTGTAATATAAAAGAATGACATTCTTATAGAGTTCGCACAAGCTACCTGACACACAAGGTGTCACACTAGCGAGAAATAAACTTCAGGTGAAAGATAAAGGGATATACACACAATGCATATTTACCTCTGAATGAACTCTCACATACTATTCAAACCTTGCCAAACACAATTCAGTGCAGGAAGTTGATGCATGACGGTGTAACATTCCTTTAAATAAAACAATTCAATGCTTTGTCAACTACACCAGAGGCTGTTCTAGCAAGATCTCATTAAATCTATGAAGGGATTCTGTTCTCAAGATCTCAAAAACTCAATGTCAAATTCTTGCCAATGTAATGTAAAAACTCATTTAGCGACCGCTGTAACCAGTGAACAATTAGTGGTAGTTGGGGATGTAAATATGAACTGAACAGAGAACAGGTTTCTCGAGATTCGTTCTTTATAACGTGACAATGCATTGCAGGGTTAGACCACATGACCTAATATGCATTATCATAAAAATCTCAAGATATATTTTTTAAAATTTCAGCTTTTAATGAAACTATTTTTACTGTCTCAGGATGGTTACACCACATGACATTTGTTACTTTAAAAATGTCATGTGGTGCAACCAAGTAAAATGGTAAAGTACTTTACTTGCACCTTGAATACATTTTTTACTGTAAAATATTAGTTAAAAATATTATTAATTTTCTAGTCAAAAATTTCGAAATATTTAATGACTTGTCATGCGGTGCAACCATTAAGTAAACGGTATTAAAGTACTTTACTTGCACCTTGAGTAAATTTTTTACTGTAAAAATATTAGTTAAAAATATTATTAATTTTCTAGCTGAAAATTTCGAAATATTTAATGACTTGTCATGCGGTGCAACCATCAAGTAAAAGGTATTAAAGTACTTTACTTGCACCTTGAGTACATTTTTTACTGTAAAAATATTAGTTAAAAAATTATTAATTTTCTAGTCGAAAATGTTGAAATATTTAATGACTTGTCATGCGGTGCAACCACCAAGTAAAAGGTATTGAAGTACTTTACTTGCACCTTGAGTACATTTTTTATTGTAAAAATATTAGTTAAAAAAATTATTTTCTAGTCGAAAATGTCGAAATATTTAATGACTTGTCATGCGGTGCAACCATCAAGTAAAAGGTATTAAAGTACTTTACTTGCACCTTGAGTACATTTTTTACTGTAAAAATATTAGTTAAAAAATTATTAATTTTCTAGTCGAAAATGTTGAAATATTTATTGACTTGTCATGCGGTGCAACCACCAAGTAAAAGGTATTAAAGTACTTTACTTGCACCTTGAATACATTTTTTATTGTAAAAATATTAGTTAAAAAATTATTAATTTTCTAGTCGAAAATGTTGAAATATTTATTGACTTGTCATGCGGTGCAACCATCAAGTAAAAGGTATTAAAGTACTTTACTTGCACCTTGAGTACATTTTTTACTGTAAAAATATTAGTTCTAAAATATTCTGAATTTTTTAGTCGAAAATGTCAAAATATTTAAAGACTTGTCATACGGTGCAACCATCAAGTAAAAGGTATTGAATACTTTCCTTGAAACATGAATATTTTTTTTTTCAAGGTAAATATATTACAAAAATATATGAATTTGAGTCACAAATATCAAGATGTTTTCACAGGGTCATACCCGACTAAAAAAAATAAAAATATTTTCATAAATTTCAGATATTTTTAATATTTCACACATTCATGAGGGTCTTAAGGGGTCTTCTCTGGTTTCTGTTTTTCGTCAACATGAATAACTAAATGGCAACCTACATGTCGGTTACACCACATGACTTTTATATCTTAAATCACATTTGAAACAACAATTGTTTCACCGCTTACTTTTTCAAAGAAAAATTAAAAAAAGATCATTCTGCTCTACTCATGCCAACATTTCCTTTTTTAAAGAAATCAGCTTTTAATTAAACTTTTTTTTTTTTACTGTCTCTGGATGGTTACACCAAATTACATTTGTTACTTTAAAAATGTCATGCGGTGCAACCATCAAGTAAAACGTATTAAAGTACTTTCCTTGCACCTTGACTTTTTATTACAAGGTAAAAGATATTGTGAATTTTCAAGTCAAGAATATCTACACGTTTTCACAGGGTTACACCACATGACCTGAACAAAATGTGTTTTCATAAAAATCTCTGATATTTATTTTTTTTCAAATATCACACATTCATGAGGGTCTAAAGGTTACACCACATTACATTTTTTTACTTAAAGCACCAGAAAAAATATCAACAAAGTAACTCATAAATAATTGCATTTTTTTTGTTTTATGTATTTTTTTTAAAATGCAACAGATCTGGACTTACAAACGAGCATCACGTCATTGACCCCAGAAACAAACAAATAGATGAAGTGATCGGGATGAGATGCAATGACAGTGAAACTTACTTATTTCCTCCCAGGATGGAGCCTTGAGGTGATTCCTGTCCATAATCCATCTGAAGCTCCTGCAACAGAAAGAGAGGTAGTCACATACAGTACACATACTGAACACCCTCATCTCAGCCTTCATAACACGTGGAACACAGGAGTAACTACATTCATGCACATGTAAAAAGACGCATGAAAACTGAATATGATAAAGTGAATGTAAGAAAAAGCTCTGGTGATGTTGAACTATACAGCCTTTGATTGAAGTTAGTGTTGTGTGCTAGTCATCCACACACGAAGTCTGCAATTACATTGCACTATCAAGGTCTATTAGTGAGAGAAAATGATGGAAAATGTCAAAACAATGATGAGATAAGCATTGTAATCTTCTAATGTAGAGTATATGTTAGCTCAATATCAGCAAGCAAGCAAGCATATAACCCTTAGAAGTGCCACATACAACTTCTCCGTTGCTTCCTTACCCGGTTTTTCATTAATGTTTTAACCCCCCCCCATTCTCCATTTATGTCATGAAAATTATCATCACTGCACATAAACTGTACAGGGGTGGACTGGGAAGAGAAATCGGCCCGGGATTTTACATAGAAACTGGCCCAAAAGTTGTTTGATGGGGGGTTGCTGTCCTTTTCTGCCCCCTTCGGCATAACGCGCCGCCGTTTTGTGGCTTGTTCTGCATAACGCGGTGGCTCATTTCAGCTTATCGTGGACCATTCGGCCCGTTTCGTGGCCGGCCCGGTTCTCCCGATGGCCAGATCGCCCCCTGATCGTCCCCAAAGTGTGTCGGCCAACTGGGAAAATGGCCGGTATGCCAGATTACCATATCCACCCCTGCTGTACATGTTGTCTCCAGGAGATTTGCTAGAAAATGTAACGATTATAATTCAAACTGCTGTGCTCTTAATTAGAGCAGCGTGGGTGCACCGGGCCATCTCTCCTCCCACTCACCAATATGATCAATTCAAGCAGGCAATGACTTGGAATAACTCATGAAAAGGATTTTAAAACAGAAGCAGCATCTATTAAATAATGTATCTTCATTAAATGCAATATGAGGTAAAGGACTATCTGTGGCATGCTGTAACTTGACCATTACTGCACAACACACATTCACAGTAAATACACATATAATGGACACTTAACAGGCAGCACAACATGAATAAACATTTAAAACAAGCAACTTTGACCAATATAACCATTACATGCATGAGGAATTACACTGGAAACAAACAACCAGAAGTTCCTCCATGTAGAGCACGGAAAGTTACGTTTTTGTGACAAAAATGTTCCACCCTCTCTCTGATTATTAGGATAAAATGGGTTGTTTTATGCTGCTGTGCCTGCATTACTATGTCATTTTACAAACGTGGCATTTTGCTGCACTGCTTACACACCAGCTGCGGGTTTGCTGCCAAGTCCACAACATTATTTAACTGCCCATCCGTCAAGCCTTTGTGCAAAGCCTGCGCTACATTGTGACAGATTTACAAAACAAACTGACCTGAAATGGGACGTTCACACCGTTAACATCAGATATGAAACGATCAGGGACATTATTAAAAAATAAACAGCTGCTTGTTTCTAATGTGGGAATTTTTCAATCAGTGATGCAACTAACTTAACTACATTTTCCCAAAGCATCACAGTATTTCAGCTATTTTTCATAATAGTGAAGCTTTCCAGTAACAAGCTACATTTTCCCACAATGCTACATTTCTTACATTGTACTGTGAACGCAAGAATGGAGCCGACGGAGTAATCAAACATGCTCCTAAACCGTCCTCTCTCTCACATGCAGCGCTGGGAAAACCGAATAATTTCAGTGAATCGGTCCTTTCGCGCCTTTTAGCAATTTAGCACAAAGTGCTTCACAAAACAAAACAAAAAAAACACTCAGTACTTAATGTTGGAAACTCGGATTCATTTTAGTGAGTCGGTTAATGTAGATGAACTAGTTCACATAAATGATCCACTTGAGCTTCTTTAACCCTTAAATGCATTGTTTCGCCAAACATTAGCTAATACATACAGTACCTTGGGTCTTTAGCAACCCGGCACGTTTATCTATCACAAATGGATCTACAAAATGCCCATATAGTCCCAAATTTTCAATTTAGCAATGTCAAATGAAAATCAAGTCAATCACTAAAACTAGAGATGTCCCGATCCAATACCTGGCCCGACCCAAATCCGATACTGTGTGTTAGTCATGTTCGTAACTGTCAAGTTCAAAAAATGACAAAAGAACTGTTAAAATGCCATTAAAGCAGTTCATATGACTCGTGCATTTTATTCAAAGCCACTTGAAGACGTGCAACAGCTCTGTGATTCGTAATGGGTTGTTTTTAATAAATAAACATATAAAATGCACATGCAGCTGCAACGCGTAAAGCTGCGTACACACTGCCAGCGACACCATCCCATTCATTTTCAATGAGAGCACAGCGACTTCCGGCGACACGAGCTGTCGTGACCATTGGCGACTAGATGTGGGCGTGTCCAGCGACACGACAAAGTTGAGACAAGTTCAACTTTATTCAAATGAAGAGTGACTTACGGAAGCGACAGCCAATAGGAGAGAAGACGGGAGAGCTCACGAAGGAGCTCTTGCGAAGGATCATGTGAGCTCTCCCGTCTTCTCTCCTATTGGCTGAAAATTAATGGGATGGTGTCGCTGGCATTGTGTACGCAGCTTTAGTGAATGGCGCTTCTCTGTTTACACACACCCGCGGCTATTTTTAGCCTTCACGCGTGCACAATATGAGCACTACAAACGAACATCATCTCGGATGTAGATGCTCAGCAGTTCGGTTCACTTATAATATGGACTTAGAATGGCACCGGAGGTGCATTTTACCAGAATTTAAATAAGCAAATTAAACTGTGAATAAAAAGTGTGAGGGTTTAAAAGTTAAAGCTGTCACCGGAGACTCACGGAGGCAGAGATATGAACTCAGTAACAGGGTTTATTGAGCAGATGATTGAAACAGTGATGTAAACATTGTGAGTAAATCCAGTTGAGCAAGAGTGGCAACCAGCAGGTAAGTAATATCCAGACAGTGTACAGACATGATGAAAGAGATAACTCACAACAACTTTATGATACTTGCAGGCAATAATTAAGACACAGGTATGTTTGACATAGTATAAATTCTGGAGTATCAGAGATACTATCGATGAGAACAGGCAAAGAGTGTGTGTGTGTGAAAGCGGGGCATTTATGCAGTCTTTGATTAGCCACTAATGATATGCAGGTGCGTGTAATCAGAATTCAGGGAGTGCTGTGACGGCAGTGACGAAACGTGCACGATTGAGATATATTACTATTATAATATATTACTATTATTATTATCATTTGTTTACAAGCGACTTACAGTGCACTTATTACAGGGACAATCCCCCCGGAGCAACCTGGAGTTAAGTGCCTTACTCAAGGCCACAATGGTGGTGGCTGTGGGGATCAAACCAGTGACCTTCTGATTAGCAGCCCTGTGCTCTAGCCACTACACCACCACCACAATTAGTTCCACACAATAATTGGATTGTAAGTGGAAAAGTGTTATCGGGACATCCCTAACTAACAACATGTATAATATATCAACCCGATATCACGCCGAGGCGTGAAATAGACACGCCGGTCCACTCGCGGATGCGTGTCGGTGTCACGCTTTGCCTCCTCCAGGCGTGTACATGACACGCGCGCGTCTACGTAGAATACCGGCAGGGGGCAATCGTTTCCTCAACGCCAACAACTCTCCGCGCACCAAAGAGGAAGCGATACCGTTGTCGTCGCGTTGCACGTTCGTGCGGGCAGGATGCCGGCCAATTTCGCCGGTTACTTTCACTTGTGTCCATATGTGACAAATAAAGGTTCATTATAGTGCTGCTTTCATGAAGAAATCCTAACGTTGTTATATGTGTGTGTGTGTGTGTGTGTGTGTGGGCTGTCGAGTATCTTGTGCTGATGTAAATAAATAAATAAATAAATAAATATATATATATATATATATATATATATATATATATATATATATATATATATATATATTTATTTATTTAAAAAGTGTATTTATATACAAAAATATATATCCTGCTAACCGGAACTGGAGAACGCGATATATCGCTTCCTCTTTGGTGCGCGGACAGTTGTTGGCGTTGAGGAAACGATCGCCCCCTGCCGGTATTCTACGTAGACGCGCGCGTGTCATGTACACGCCTAGAGGAGGCAAAGCGTGAAATAGACACGCATCCGCGAGTGGACCGGCGTGTCTATTTCACGCCTCGGCGTGATACCGGGTTGAATATATGTATGCCTACACGCATGTGGAACACTGATTTTGGCCCCTAATGGTGCGTTCGCATACAACGCGAAGAAAATTTTCACCACTCATTGCTCGTGTGAGTTTGACCGCTGGATTATAAATGTGCATTTAAACTCGGGTTTGCATATTCCCCCTTCTATTTGGGCAAAGGAGAGGAGGCGGGGCTTCTACGACTTGGTTCATAGTAAAGTACAACCAATAGCTGGAATCAAGTAGACTCGCATATTTTCAGAACATACTAGGTAGTCCAAGTTCCTCGCTCACTTTCCTTCATTTTTCCAGATTTCTTCTGCTACTACGTCAGTGACATCCGGGCAATCTCAATGCTAATAGGCTTTCGCAACAACGCGACTTGCTATCTTTTTTTAAAGCGAAATATTTAAAGTTACATATTCCAATTATGCTAAATATAATAGGGTTTATTAATGTTACCATTTTCGGATAAATGCATCAAAAATCCCAGGATTTCAGAACAAGACGTTTTGCAGGTTAAGTCTTGATGTCCTGGGGAGAAGTTTTGAGTTTTCAGAGTACACTGAACTCTTATTTCAAAAGACCAAGTGAGCTGCGTGCATTAAAAGTGATGTTCTGGCAGAAGCTTTACAGTAATAATTGAGTTACTGTTGATTAAACTTCAAACACTGTTCTTTTGTCCTTCGTCTATACCTCTCTCTACCACTTTTTTCTCTCTCTGGAATAAAGCTCTCAACCATGCAAAACCTCATGGATTTTCCGCCGCAGATTAACAAACCAAATTTCCTTTATGCAGCACACTGTCATATCCTTATTCGCTGGCTGCCGTTCTGCTGATGAGAGGCTTTTCTGTAAGAGTGATGGAGACAGCAAGTGAGAGAGAGGAAGAGTAAAAGCTAACAGAACATCCCAGACTATTCGCTTCACTGCTCCTGTCAGCTCCTCCTATCATCTCCGTCCCTTTTCCTCTCCATCGGGTCCCTTCACGTCCCTTCCGTTTTTTCATACACAGTCAACGATACCAATTCCAATGTGATTCACGGTGCCACTTCCGTGTGTGGGTGTTACACCAGATGAATGAGGTGCCACTCAGGATAAAAGGGAAAAATCTTTTTTGAGTCCTGCATGCAACTTGCACCAACATGATTTCTCCACTCTTTGCCTTGTAAATCCCTGTCAGTCTCTATTGTAACCGCCCAGTGTACACTGCAGGACTCAAGTTGGCGACTGGTCCGCTACAAGAAGTCTCGGATCTCACGACGAACGGTCTTGTCGTGTGCGCACTCCTGTGACAGGCCGAGACGAGTCCCAGATGCTACGACAGTTTTCAAAACGGCACGATCTCTAGGCGTCTTGTTTCATGTTTGTTGACATGTTATCATGAATAAGTTTGTGCAAATTTCGTTATCTTCATTTTAAGATGCATTTTGGGTGATCAGTTTGAAAGGGTATGACGCTAAAGGCAGCTGTAACGGATGGATTTCATTGGTTACTCACGGATTGAAAGGGAAGTAACCATACGATCTGAAAATGTAAAATAGCGAATGTATGAACATGTACAACCCTGGCCAAAAGTATTGGCAGTGACATAAATGTTGTGTTTCCAGCTTCAGTTGTTGTGGTGTTGATTCACATTGTTTCTAGATTATTGTGCAGAGTGATCGGATGCATTTTAACTAATTACAAGTTTCATTGGCCAAAACAAATTAACCATCACAAAAACCCAAATTTCACTGTTTTTTGGTCCCGACACAAAATGACCAGCTTACATCATTTCACTAATCATATCAGCTGCACCTGGGAAAGTGTGAACGAGTACTAGTCAGGTGACATCACTCTATCATTCTGATTGGATTATAAGAGCAGACTGATTGCTATAAATGGAGGGACGAGGTGCTTCCAATCATTATGTTCTTGTTCGCAATGGTTACCTCTAAAGAAAGATGTGTAGCCATCATCGCTTTGCATCAAAATGGCCTCACATGCAAGGAAATTGCTGCAAAGAATATTGCACCTGAAAGAACCATTTACAGGATCATCAAGAACTTCAAGGAGAGAGGTTCAACTGCAGTGAGGAAGGCTTCAGGACGTCCCAGAGTGTCCAGCAAGCACCAGGACTGTCTCATCCTGAGGAGTCAGCTACGGAATCGTGTCACCACCAGTGCAGAGCTCAATATTGGCAGCAGGTTGGTGAGAGTGCATCTCACGATGGGGCGAAGACTTCTGGACAAAGGCCTGGTGTCAAGCAGGGCAGCAAAGAAGCCACTTCTCTCTAAGAAAGAATCCCAGAAATTCTGCAGGAAGTACAAGGATTGGACAGCAGAAAACTGGTGCAAAGTTATTTTCTCTGATGAAGCCCCCTTCCCACTGTTTGGGACATCTGGAAAATCGATAGTCCTGAGTAGAAAAGGTGAACGCTACCATGAATCCCGTGTCGAGCCAACAGTGAAGCATCCTGAGACCATCCATGTGTGGGGTTGCTTTTCATCACAGGGAGTGGGCTCGCTCACAATTCTGCCCAAAAACACTGCCATGAATAAAAAAATGGAATCAAAACGTCCTGCAAGAGCAACTTCTTCCAACGATCCAGGAGCAATCTGGTGATGATCCGTGTATTTTCCAGCATGCTGGAGCACCATGTCACAAGGCAAGAGTGATGATGTAGTGGCTCGTGATCATTACATTGAAATTTTGGATCCGTGGATCCCCAGATCTTAATCCCATAGAGAATCTGTGGTCAATCCTCAAAAGGCGAGTGGACAAGCAGAAGCCCACAAATTGTGATCAACTCCGAGCACTAATAAGTCAAGAATGGATCTCCATCAGTCAGGATTTGGCCCAGAAGCTGATATCCAGCGTGCCAGAGTGAATTGCAGAGGATATGAAGAACAAGGGTCGACACTGTAAATATTGACTCTTTGCATATATTGAATGTTTTTGCCAATACTTATGGAATGCTTATCATTGTTTTCCAGTATACATATAGATACATGTGAAAAAATAATCTACAAATACTGAACCAGCAAACTTTGCAAAACAAAAAAAAAAAACATTGCAAGTCGTGTAATGTACGCTTGGCTTACAGGACGTCGTCAGTATAGACGCCATTTTTAATATTATGCAAAATAAAACAAGGCTGTGGGCTTGTAACTATAAACAAGAAATTGTTACAGTAAATATTTCGATTATAAATATAATATAGATTACATTTAATATATCTTTTTTTTACTATAACTTGTTTCACACAAAGACAAACAGACGAATAAGGGGCTGTTCACACACAACGTATTGTTAAGTGCATCTGCTGTTTTTGTGTCACATATATTTTATCCCCTAAAATAAAGTCAGCGAATCATTAGGTTGATGTTGAAAGGGACAAGCGGACTGGTGAGGTTGTGTCTCTTTTGCAGATGTAGCTGATGCTGTTTGTAACACAAAGCATTGGCAGCTGAGACAATGTTTCCTCCCTCACTCAGACAGACCTGCACTTTTGTTTAACCGTCCCTCTGAGACACACAGGCACTCCGGACTCGCTTATTTTCCATCGCTCTCTCTCTCTCTTTTCTTGTTTTTTCCCACTCTTTCCCCCTCTCCGCCCCACTCAACATCCATTCTGACGGTCTAACCCGAATCTCGCTCTCCTTCACTCTCACTTGCTTTCAAGATGTGTCTGAATGTGACAGGTCCTAAAAATAAAGCCCCTCAGAGGCCCTGACTACATAAAATGCTTTGCCTTGCAATTTCAAAGTGCTTTTGATTACAGAAAAGTGCAGCAATGTATCGACTTTGAGGGACGTTTCTTTAAATGAAGCTAGAGTCTGAAATATCTTTAAACACAAAGATTTGGCTGGACAAACAGAGCTAAAGACATTGATTGTTGCTCTGTTCCAAAACCTTGTAAGCAGCATAATATTTGAAAACACATTTTTAGATTTTACAAATACATGTGTTGTACTTCTCACAATATCCACCAGGTGGTGCTTGAAGTCGCCTGCTGCGTCTTTTGTGTGTGCATCATACAGTATCTCATGCGCATTTTCATTTATTACCTTGTTAGAAAGGTGTTAGAAAATATTAAATATAAAGGCTACAAGTGGGCCTGGGTATCTCAGCGAGTATTGACGCTGACTATCACACCTGGAGTCACGAGTTTGAATCCAGGGCGTGCTGAGTGACTCCAGTCAGGTCTCCTAAGCAACCAAATTGGCCCGGTTGCTAGGGAGGGTAGAGTCACATGGGGTAACCTCCTCGTGGTGGTGATTAGTGGTTCTCGCTCTCAATGGGGCGTGTGGTAAGTTGTGCGTGAATCGTGGAGAGTAGCATGAACCTCCACATGCTGTGAGTCTCTGCCGTGTCATGCACAACAAGTCTCGTGATCAGATGCACGGATTAAGGCTCTCAGAAGCGGAGGCAACCGAGACTTGTCCTCCACCACCCAGATTGAGGCGAGTAACCACGCCACCACGAGGATCTGCTAAGTAGTGGGAATTGGGCATTCCAAAATGGGAGAAACAGAGAAACAGAGTCACTGGCTAAACCATTAGCAATTGGCGTTGGTTCAGAGAATGAAACACGACAGCCCTCTACTGATCATGTCTATCCTGTACCAGCTAATGACGCGTCAAACCGCGTGATGTCACAGGGATCCGTTTCCCTTTGACGCACATACTCAAAGGTCGCATTTGTATGCATGCTCTCAACGTGAAGCCTGTTTCTTAAGATGCCACGCAGAAGGCAATCGTGAGAAAGGTACAAACGTAATTTCTGAAAAGCTTTGACTAAATAGTTCAATCTCATGAAGAATGTCCTATTTTAACAATCAATACTGTACACCATTTATATTTATGCTTATTAGGACAAATTCCAGAAAGGTGTCTCGCTTTGTGCCCGCCAGGCTAATTGTTACCTTACCAACAAGCTAATCGCAAACTACTGGAATCAATTTGAGTCGAGTCTCTTGTGCGAATCGCAATTCCTGAGGAGTTGCTGGCTATAAAAAGTGTTCAGAATCACTCAGAAGACAACGTCCACGCTAGAACGGCATTCTCTAGTTTAGAAAACGATGCCGTTAGGACACTACATTTTTAAACGAAAATGGCTTACTGTGGATGTGGCCTTAGAAGGCAGCTATCTATGTAGGCAGTAGACAGTGAGGCAGCTCACTAGGTTTTGGAACTGAGCCTTTATATACAGGTAAGATGAAAATACACAGACGGCCATGATAGAAATATGAAAAGGCAAAATGGAAAGCGACGAAATGAAAAACAGAGATGGGTGGATGAGTGTACTGCACAGGTGCTGCAAGGCGGACAAGATGCTACAAAATGGACAAAAAATAGAGGGGACCTGAAGACACAGAAAACAGAGATAAAATGGGTAAAAATACCAGATTAGATCTTGCAGTGTAGTATATTTCTTCGGCACAGTCCAAAAAATCGTCAGTGTCGGGCTGTTTAGTAGAAGGACCAAGAAACTTCAGTTAATCACACATGCGTATCGCCCATGAATGATGTGGTGGTGGAGGGTGCTGGGTAAAGCGGTGTTTGCAAAGACCACACCTACCTGTCTTCAATGCACTCTGACATTTAAACAGATGTATGTCCTATGGGTTAAAGGGTCAATCCACACTGCTGAAACTGGGGTGGCCATACACTTCTGCTGAAGCATTACATAAAAGGTCCTTTGGTCCAATTTAGTTGAAACCCAAGAACTGAAGAGTTAGAGAGACCATAATTCTGCTTTTTTACCATTTGCACCTTCGAAAACTGCACTTCACTGATTAAAGTCAACATAAAATCACCCAAGCCCATTTACTTACGCATTCCTGGTGTTATTGTGGTCGATTCATCAGTTTGTGTTATTCAAAAGCAGCAAACGTTTGTCTTTGAAATCTTTCATCATAATATACAACCCCAATTCTGAAAAAGTTGGGGCACTATGAAAAATGCTACAAAAAACAAAAAGGAGTGACTTGTAAATGATATCCACCCTTTGCTATATTGAAAGCACCACAACTACACATTATATGATGTTTTACCTTGTGAAATTCATAGTTTTTTATGTACAGTAATTTCAAATCAGATGATTGCAGCACGTTCCGAAAAAGTTGGGAAAGTCGTGCTTTTACCACTGTGAAACATCACTACTTCTAATAACACTTATTAAGCATTTAGGCACTGAAAAAAAGTGGGATTTTCCCCCCATTCATCCATTATGTAGGTCTTCAGCTGCACAATTGCACGGGGTGTTCGTTGCCATATAGTGTGCTTCATAATGCGCCACACATTCTCAATTGGAGACCGCTCGGGATGGCAGACAGGCCAATCTAGCACCCATACTCTCTGCTTTTTCGGCCAGTATGTGGCTTTGAAGCCCTGCTGAAAATTCTGGGACATCCCTGGAATCGTCGGTGCTGGATGGCAGTACATGCTGCTCTAAAATTTGTACATATCTGTCTGCATTCATGGTGTTCTCACAGATGTGCGATTTACTCATTGGATGGGCACTGACACACCCTTGGCCCATACAGACACTGGCTTTTGGACCTGAAGCTGATCAAAGCTTGGATGATCCTTTTCCTATTTGGCCCAAAGAACGCAACGGCTGTGTTTTCCAAAAAACTATTTGAAATATGGACTCATTGAACCAAAAAACACAGTTCCACTTTCCATCTACGATGAGACGGAGCCCAGAGAAGTCGGCAGCGTTTCTGGACAGTGATGATGTACGGCTTCTCCTTTACACAGTAATGTCTTAACTTGCGTTAAGACATTACAGATCATGTGCATTCAGAAGAGGTTTTCGTCTTGCCCTTTACGCACCGAGATTTGACCAGATTCCTTGAATATTTTAACTATATTGTGCACTGTAGACGGTGAAATGCCCAAAATCCTTCCAATTTGTCTTTGGGGAACATTGTTCTCAAAGTGCTGGAGTTTCGTTATAGACTATGACACGATTGCCTCACCTGTTTAACATCGTCTTATAACTCTGCAAATTGTCATTAGTCTTAAATTTCCCATTTCAACTTTTCTGGAGTGTGTTGCAATTATCGGATTTGAAATTACTGTACATTAAAAACAATGAAATTCACAAGTTAAAACATCATATAATGTGCTTTTGTTTTTAATAGCATTTTTCATACTGTCCCAACTTTTTGGGAATTGGGGTTGTATATTATATATTTTTTTTTTCATTCATTAAACACCATTTGATCATAACAATTAATTAAAACATTTAACATGGAATCCAGAAAACAATAAAAAGGAAAATGCATAATTTGTATCTGTGAGTCTTTATGCAGTTCTTCCAATCAAGTCACTTTCTGTGTAATTTCATATCAAATCTGAGGCTTTTTATTTGTTGATTATAGTATAGTATCGATACCGAGGTACCAGGGCTGGTATCGTACCGAAGCCCAAATTTTGGTACTGGAGCAATCCCAAAAGGAAGAAATGAGAAACTACTAATTTTATAAAAGCCCTTCAGCTCTGTTACAACTTGTGTATTATTTGAGCTGTAAAGAAGTTTAAATCAAAGTTGTTACAGTCGTTTAAGTGTTTTAGGGTTTAAAGCGTTACGTCGTCATGGCAACTAAGTTGTCAAATTGGTTATAACTTTACACAGAAAAGCTTAGTTAGTGATTTTATCACACTAAAATCATGTTAACACGTATATTGTTTACGTCTTGTTGCTATAATTATGAAACAGTGAGTATTTTAATGTTTACGGATTGGCCCCATTGACTTCCATTGTAAGTGCCTCACTGTTACCCAGATTTAAATTCAATCAAGTGTTTGCATTGCAATTACGTCACATTACAAAAGCAAAATAGGCTGTGATTACAGTTTCATGTTGACTTTATAGTATTGCCCATAAGTGAATTATTGGCAGCTCATTGATAACTAAATATCCTCTTCCTTACAAGTAGAGATAAAGATCTGGTCAGCTGTACATAGTTTGACTGTATTCTCTGAAATGAATTCATTATGATGTCATAAAGGCCCGCCAGTTGCAGCAAATATGGACTGCTTTTTTGAATCCAAAAGATGAAAATAAAATCAAACAAGCGAGGGGGATTCAGATTTGATCAGTAGATGACATCATAAGCGTACAGCAGCAATGGGAATCATGTTAATTTGATATCCTGCTGTTAAAAAATGATCAGGTTTATGAATGCATGACAAAAACAGTAACAACATGAGAAACACTGACGGCTCCAATGAAACAAAGATGAGTCAACGCTGCTTAAAGAAAGCCTTATTGATTAGATGCCCTGGAAAGCTGCATCTATCCTTTCAATTATCACAGTGGTGAGTGTGAGACAGACGTCTGACAGCTGTCAAACACGGCGTAAGAGAAAATGAGTGACTGTCGGGAGACAAGGGATTTAGGAGCACATAAGGAAAAAGTTATGTAACAGCAAGAGGCAAAAGAGGGAAGATTGTTCAGAAGAGTCCAGTTATAACAAGTGTTGTGAATGGCAGGCAGGCAGTGTGGTCTCAGATTAGGCTTGAAGGCTTTCGCTGATTATGATGTAGCCACGGTGGCAAGAAAATGTATGTGAACCCTTTGGAATTAGCTGGTTTTCTACAGTATAAAATGTGATCTCATCTTCATTAAAGTCACACGTATAAACAAACACAATGTGCTTAAGTTAACACACAAATAATTATAATCTTTCATGTCCCATTAAACAATAACAGTGCTGTGGAAAAAGTAAGTGAACCCCTAGGCTAAAGACGACGAAAAATCGAATTAGAGTCAGGAGTTGGCAAACCTGGAATCCAATTGATAAAAAGAGAATGGAGGTGTGGGTTAAAGCTACTTTGACTTATAAAAAGCACTCACATATTTTGAGTTTGCTATTCACAAGAAACATCTGCTGACGTGGACCATGCTTGCAACAAAAAAAAAAAAGAGATATCAAAAGATCTACGATATATTGCTTTGCATAAATCTGGAATGGGTTACAAATTAA
The DNA here is from genome assembly GCA_032164185.1 of Moxostoma hubbsi. Lineage (NCBI taxonomy): Eukaryota > Metazoa > Chordata > Actinopteri > Cypriniformes > Catostomidae > Moxostoma > Moxostoma hubbsi. Next base: position 21,417,796 of record JAVLUX010000186.1, read on the forward strand.
TATTGAAGAGCTTATATATTCATCTGTCCGCAGTTAGACAAAGTGTCTATAAATGGAGATGATTTAGTACTATAGGTACTCTCACTAGAAGTGGCCGTTAGATATTCATCTGTCCACAGTTAGACAAAGTGTCTATAAATGGAGATGATTTAGTACTATAGGTACTCTCACTAGAAGTGGCCGTTAGATATTCATCTGTCCACAGTTAGACAAACTGTCTATAAATGGAGACGATTTAGTACTATAGGTACTCTCACTAGAAGTGGCCGTTAGATATTCATCTGTCCACAGTTAGACAAACTGTCTATAAATGGTGATGATTTAGTACTATAGGTACTCTCACTAGAAGTGGCCGTTAGATATTCATCTGTTCACAGTTAGACAAACTGTCTATAAATGGAGATGCTTTAGTACTATAGGTACTCTCACTAGAAGTGGCCGTCCAGCCAAGATGACTCAAAGGGCATACTGCAGGATGCTCAATGAGGTAAAAATGAACCCTAGAGTGACAGATGAAGACTTGAAGGTATCGTTGGAACTGGTTGTCATCTCTGTTCATGACATTAAACAGGCATGGTGTCCTGAAGGAAGTCGTTGCTTTCCAACAGGAACATTGCTGCACTCCTGAAGTTTGCCAAAGACCACTTTGACACTCCACAACGCTACTGGGAAAATGCTTTGTGGGCTGATGAAATGAAGGATGAATTGTTTGGGTAGAACAAGCAGCACTATGTATGGCATAAAATGGGCACTGTATGCCAACATGAAAACAACATCCCAACGGTGAAGCACGTTGAAGAGAGCATCATGATTTGGGGCTGCTTTGCTGCTTCGGGACCAGGACCACTTGCCATCATTAAGGGAAAATGTATTATCATTTTATAAAGATATCCTACAGTATTAACATCAGGGTGTCTGTGCGCCAACTGAAGCTCTGTAGAAGTTGGGTGATGCAGCAAACAATCCCCCTAAACATCAAAGTAAATCCACGACAGAATGGCTTTATAAAATTCAAATCCACCTGTTTGAGTGTCCCAGTCAGAGCCCAGATCTTAACCCAATAGAGATGCTGTGGAATGACCTCAAGAGAGCCGGTCACACCGGACATCCTAAGAATATGGTTGAGCTGAAGCAAGTCTGTAAGGAAGAACGGTCCATTCCTTCTGAACGTTGCGCAGGTCTAATCCGCAGCTACCGGAAACGCTTGTTTGAGGTTATTGCTGCCAAAGGAGGATCGACCCGCCATTAAAGCCAAGGGTGCACTTACTTTTTCCTCAGCACTGTGAATGTTTAATGGGATGTTTTCAATAAAGTCATGAAAGATTATAACTGTTTGTGTCTTGTTAACTTAAGCATATTATGCTTTGTCTATACTTAATTTTTTGACCAATCGATGCAGAAAACCAGCAAATTCCGAAGGGTTCACATAATTTTTCTTGCTACTCTATGAAGCATGAAGTGTGTTCTGATTGGATGACGTACTTGTGTGCATGGTATTTTTTCTATGGAGATTAAAGTAAAAATTAGAAGACAATTCGCAAAATTACAATCAGGGAAAATCAGTGTTTTGTCTTTTACGAGGGAATGAACAACAACAGCATGAAGCACTGCGGATGACATAAGAGTAACAAAAATGAGGCTACAATATAAAACTAGTCATTTAAAGTCATTGTTGTCATTGTAGTTCCTAGTCGGCATATTATTGCTAAAAATCAATTTCTCAATGGAGATTTTTACTCGTGGAACTGGACTGTTGCGCTCCATTACATGAAGGCTCGAAGTAAACAGAAGTTAGATGAAAATACTCACTGGCTCATGATGAGGTTTCGTCTCTGTTGTTAAAGGAGGATCAAACTTCACCTGACCGACTGAAAGGAAACAGACATTATTAAAACATTATTAACTGATTCACACGAGCGGTCTGCATTAAACTGATCATGTGCTTGCACGTCGGCTCAGTACAAATCGCTATAAATGTCTGTTATGATACAAAACACAAAGTAGATAAAGACAGATCATGAGTGAGAATTTCTGCTATTTTTCAGCCGACAGATTTATTCACTGACGAAGTGAGAGTCGGGCGTGCTCAGGAGAGAAGGAGCACCTGTCAGGTCTGCCCAGAGGGAAAATCCAGCAAACACTCACAGTTAATCTCTGACAGAGTCTTTCCTTCCCGGCTGTTACGGCTCGCTGAGCGAATCCGATGTGGAACAGACACTGGAGGCTAAAAAAAAAAAAAAACAGAACAAATGAATAAAACACCAGCAAATAACAATGTGTAAAAACAAAAGCTTCCCAAAGTACATGGTTGTTCAAGAACACTAATGACGGATCAAAAAAAGGATTACATTTCTGAGGCAATTTGCAGGTTAAGTGTCAAGACCAATATATTGATCAGGCCGATTGATTGAACTATAATTAAACATTTTGAGATTTTCAGCACTGGCCATGCAGTTAAAAAACGTCCCGGGTTCAATACAAGTTAAGCTCAATTGACAACACTGTCCCTTGTTTATTTCTAAAAAATACAGAATCAAATCGCAGTGACAGTAAAGCACTTACAATGCAAGTTAATGGGGCAAGTCCATGAAAAAAACCATATCGGTCCACCACTTCCAAGGAATCGTATTTGGCATGTTAAGTTGAATGGTTTTGTACGTAAACAACATTAAACCCAAAAAAGTCCAGAATGTATATGTGTTCAGTCGATAGCTAGCATATTAGTGTGCCACTCTTAGCAGATCAGAGGCTCAGTTAAGATAAAAACACACCGTCAGCAACATCAGCACACATCAATACATTTAAGACAGGAGCCGTTTAAATGCTTACACTTCAATTATCACTCAGTGCCATCGGCTGAGACTCAGTGGAGGGCAAATTCTGGAGGCTAAAAATACATGCCAGGCATCACTAATAACAGCAGGGGTCATGACGGTGACCCTTTGAATCCCTATCCATCTGACGCTGCTGTCCTGTCTCACTGCAGCCCAAGAGAAAATCATTACGGCCTACTGGACGTCCGACAGCAGAGCCCCTGTTGACTATCCGCAAAGGTTTGCTGTCATTCTTTTATCGGAGTACGTCTTTAATTAGCAAAACACATTATGTTGGGTATGAGGGATAAATTAGCCACTTAACTCCGAAAAGGTATGCCCAACTATGCATTAATAACTGACCCCACCTGACCTGTGGCCCCCCAGGTAATTTGGCTTTGAGACCTTGCTGTAGGTATTCAAACACATGCATTAACAGACATCTGACACAGGGCTGTCCTGACAGGCCCATGAAACAAAACGGTTGCTGAAGGACATACTTCAATCCAGTTTCACACCAGCTGGACTGAAGTAGATGTGATGGAGAGAGATAAGAAAGAGGAACAGACGTACAACCTTCAGACAACAAGGACACAGCAGGGCTCTGAAACAGAAATAGACAGCATGCCAAACACTTCGCTCACTTCCCTCGTCTGTGAATATTCTATCACACCACTTAGTTGAACAGGAGCACATGGAACAATAGCGTAGTAAAATATTAATTGTGCTTTCCAAAATAATCTAGTCCGATTCATTCTATAAAAATAAAGCATTTAAAAAAATAAAACTAATTAACAAAATGAAGCATGTCCCATGACTGTAATAAGGAATATTCCTGCCATCGGAGCAATTCAAGCTTGAAGTACCACCTATTTTCAGCAGGGGGCAGTAAGCAAAACTCCAGCTGTATAGACAAGATTAATGAGAGCCAATGAAATGGAGTTGTTTTCGCATATCCCAACTAAGCTGGGGTCAGAGCGCAGGGTCAGCCATGAAACAGCACCCCTGGAGCAGATAGGGTCAAGGGCCTTACTCAAGGTCCCAAAAGTGGTATCTTGACAGTGCTGGGGGTTGAACCCCCGACCTTTCAGTCAGTAACCCAGAGCCTTAACCGCTGAGCCACCACTACCACTGAAAACAAACCACACTAACGACAGCACAAGATGAAACACATTCTTGTATTCAAAGTAAACAACATGAAACAACGACCTAAAAACGCAGTGTTTATAATGCAACGCAACCAAACTGAGACGCTACACATGCATCCTTAGAAAAGCCCTTATAATAAATCTATCTGGGACAGTTTGACGAATACAATTGCAAAATTGATTTCAGTGCACTGTAGGCCAATGATAGGTTTATGTTCAATAATACTGAAATAAATAATATATTACCTTCTAAAGACACTTTCTGTATTGTTTAATCAATGCTTTTCTCATCTGCCACAATAATGTAATTCATTTTAGTTATCTGAATTATTATATTTATAGCATATATTATACTCATAATTATTTAATCATTATATATTTAATTACTCTTATTTGATGGCCTTTCTCAGCAAAAATGTATACGTGCAATTAACTGCATTAAATGTTATTTTTAATCGGCATATCATGTTATTAATTCAACGGCCTTAATAATAACAACAAATACATCCATATGGTTCATTTTATTAGGATGAGATAAAAACTGACTAAACCCAAGGCTGATCACATGAAGCTTGTTAAAACATGCCAGTGTCATATTTCAGCACAAAATTAAAAGAGAAAACAAAATATTTAGCAAAAAAAAAAACTCTACTGCACAAAAAAAAGAAGTCTATTTTAGGACATTAACCAATTCTCATTAATATATATATGTATATTATTTATTTATTTTATTATTATTAAAAAACAAATTATCATTAAAAATTATAATATATTTTATATGCAAATTATATTTATTTTTATCAAATAATATATTATTGAATATGCAAACAATTATATTATTATTATTATTATTATTATTATATGAAATGCTTTATTTATTGTGTATATATTTGTGCTATATTTAAATATATTTATTATTGTATTTATTAGCGGAGGAGGGCGGGGCAGGGATGGAGCCTGATGGGGGTGCGCGAGGGATAAAGGCGGCCGGTGATGACAGTTCGATTGGGGACCAGGCGTGCATTGTTTCAGCCCGGCCCCGCCCTCCTCCGCTCTACACTTACTGTATATAATACATATGTGCAGATTTGCCTTTCATTTTAATGAATTAAAAATAATAATTCTGTTTGCACAAGATGGTTTTCAATACTGCATTACAAAATGAGATTAATGAGAAAACAAACAAACTTAAGTGAAACATCTGGCTGCATTATGCTAATGAGGATTTCAGGGCAGATTTTTGCTTTTTGAAACAATTAAGCACATTTACTCCCAATTCTCATTACAATAATCGGAAGAAAAAAAAAAATCTCATTCTCATTGAAAAAAACAAAATTATAATATATTATATCTGTAAATTAAATGTATTATAATAAAACAATATATTATCGTATATGTAAACAATTGTTATTATTATTATATCAAATGTTATATTTATATGATACATATGTGAGTGTTTTGCCTTTGATTTATGCTTTTAATTCATTAAAAATTATAATTCTGTCCACACAAGATGGTTTTCAATACTGCATTACAAAATGAGATTAATGAGAATTACAAACAAACTTAAAAGTGAAACATCTGGATGCATTATGCTAATGAGGATTTTGGGGAAGGATGTGCATGAGTAATAACATGGCAATGCAAAACATCTTAACGGTTCCAAAAATAGGCTTCATTTAGCCAAATTTCATTACTCTTTTATATTATTTGTGGGGTAAAATGTGACCTGGACATGTTCTTGAAGGGTTTGCATGAGATTCAACATAAAATTAAAAATTAATTTGCATGGTTAAACTTAAATACAATTTCATTGATATTGATGTTTTGAATGAAACCTTGAAGCAGACCTCAGCGTATACAAAAGCCAGACAAAAATGTGATGGTAACACATCTAAAAACAGCTTTGAAAGTGAGCTTCCGTTTCCGAAACTGACTCCTTTAGGGATCAACACATAAGCAAAAAACATCTGTAACTCTCTCACACACACACGGATAAAGATGCACACACACCCCCATTTCAGCTATGTGCACAAAGAAGAAAACACAACACATGCACAAACAAATTTGACTCGGCTATTAAAAGCGTAGCATAAATGCATCCCCTTGAATGAGCTTTTGATAATGAAAAATTCAAGGGAAAACTACTCTCTTATGAGAACAGACGTTTACACACCATGCCTGTCATCAGCACACAATCTAACGAATAAAAACTCATTCAAAACATTTCCAGACGATGCAATGCACCTTACGAGAGGATTAAACACACTCAAACAAGCAGTCCTGGTACCTTTCCTCGAGCTGCAAACACTCTCCGGGAGAGAGGAGACACTGGTAAAAACAAGCCTCTGTATTTAAACTTCAAAGGGGAGGAAAGAACACATTAGAAATCAAGCGAGGATGGACGGACGCTTGAGGAAATGGGTATTATAGTGATGCCGCTTTAACGACCGAGAGCTGGTCAGGGTCATAAAATAAGGGGCACCAAAACTGACCCCAAAATCCAAAATGTGGGAGTAAAAAAATGCCCTCATAATGTAACATCATGTAACGTAGTTATACGTATTATGATGTATTTGTTAACATTAGTTGACTATATTAGTTGTACATTAACAACGTTAATTAATGCATAATGAACGAACACAAACTAACAATGAACAATAGAATTTAGATGAATTCACATTAACCAAAATTGCTCATTGTAAGTTTATGATACCTGCTGCATTAACTAATGTTAACCAATAGAAGTTGCCCTAAAAAAGGTAAAATGCTAATATTGCCCCTTTATGTAAAAGTACATTTCTGACACTGGCCTGATCTAGAAACAGTCCACAACAAAAAGCTGGTTCTGGATAGGAGACATTGGTCCCGAATGGGGCTTCCACATATCGTGTGCCAGCGTTGCCGAATTCAACGTCACGTTCCCGGTTGCCACTGACTTTTCAATGCATCAGCCAATGATTACCAGGCAATTTGCATATAGTCTACGCCAAGTCTGTCTTTGCAACGACAATCCAACTTAACACCGTAGTGATTTTCATGTTTTTGCAAAGTGTACAAAGCAACAAGAAATACTTAAAAACTGTCTAAATTTATGAAGTCATATTGAACATCTCAATTTCTTATTATTTATCCAGACACCTCAGTTCTTAATTTAAATGGGGTTCCTGTAGCTCAACTGGCAGAGCATGGTGCTAGCAACAGCAAGATCATGGGTTCAGTTCCCAGGGAACACACAAATTGATCAAATGTACACCCTGAATGCACAACAAGTCGCTTTGGATAAAAGCATCTGCCAACACTTTCTATGAAGCCCACATCTATAATGCATTATAATGCAATAGTAATGTCTCATAATACACTTTAAAATATGTTGTAACTACTCATAAATAATTGTAACCACAATTATAATACCTATTCATAGTTATACCTTAGAGTATAATGCATTAACACTAGCAACATCCAGTTTTATCTGCAGAAGTTCTAATTGTATTATATGTATTTGTAATGTACACAACGATCAGCCACAACATTAAAACCACCTGACTAATATAGTGTAGGCCCCCCTCTCGTGCCACCAAATTAGCACTAGCCTGCATCTCAGAATAGCATTCTGGCATCGTTTGACACCAACAATTATGGTGTAGTCCAAATCACTGAGATCACATTTTTCCCCCGATTCTGATGGTCGATGTGATGTTCCTGACCTGTATCTGCATGATTTTATGCAGTGCTGCCACACGATTGGCTGATTAGATAATGGCATGGATGATTGTTGGTGACAGATGGGCTGGTTTGAGTATTTCTGGGATTTTCACACACAACAGTCTCTAGAATTTAATCAGAATGGTGCCAAAAGCAAAAATCATCCAGTGAGCTGCAGTTCTGCGTATGGAAATATCTTGTTGATGAGAGAGGTCAACAGAGAATGACCAGACTGGTTTGAACTGACAAAGTCTACGGTAACTCAGATAACCGCTCTGTACAATTGTGATGAGAAGAACATAATCTCAAAGCTATTCTGAGATGCAGGCTAGCGCTGATTTGGTGGCACGAGGGGGACCAAACTAAAATGCGTGGCAACAACAGCCTCTTAAAAAAAAATTTATGTTTGCTGTCAGACTGTGAAAAAGAAAAAGTAATCCTGTCTTTACACACAATCAAAATGAATGACTGCCATAACAACAACTGTTACGATCTAGTAATAGTGAAAGAAAACCCATTTAAAAATATAACCTCAATAAATTGGCTGACATATCAAACAAATAAAGCTGTTGTCGATCTCATGAGGCTCGTCAAACTGATGTGTCTGCTCATGAAACTCACTCCACTGAAAGAAAGCATCAGTTCCATTAGCTGGACTTTTCTGTGCTCTGTTTGAGAATAATAGTCCCAAAGGGGCCAGACTTCATTCCTGAAGTGATAGTTGGAGAAACACACTGGGAGATATACAGTACTGTACCTCGGGATCTGGATCATCATCATCAAGGTCTGTGTAGGACGAGTGGTCGGGGTTGTTGGCCTTATCAAGGAGCTCTATCGCCAATGTACGACTCAACGGTTGGGACACAAAGGGATGCTGGGTAGAAATGGTTGACATGACGATGCAAGACGTTAAAGGTTCGTTGAAGATATCAAATTTGTGTTTCATTATTAAAGGCTTGTTCATTTGACAACTTGGAAAAAAAATACTGAAGATGAAGTGTGTGAGTAGATGGGTAAAGATTGACAAGACCAACTTTTATGCTGGCGTGACAAAGCCTTGGTCAGACAGACGGACAGACAGATAGACGGACGGACAGACAGATAGACGGACGGACAGACAGATAGACAGACAGACGGACAGATAGATAGACAGACAGACAGACAGACAGATAGACGCACAGACAGACAGATAGACGCACAGACAGACAGATAGACGCACAGACAGACAGACAGACGCACAGACAGATAGACAGACGCACAGACAGATAGACAGACAGACAAGGTAGACAGATAGATAGACAAAAAGACAGACGGACAGACAGACAGACGGACGGACGGACAGACGGACGGACAGACAGACAGACAGACAGACAGATAGACGGACAGACAGATGGATAGACAGATAGATGGATAGACAGATAGATAGATGGATAGACAGATAGATAGATGGATAGACAGATAGATAGATAGATAGACCATAATTAGACAGATTGACTTTTGATTATGTCAGGCCAACAGAATGATTGTTTTCAAATTATTTTCCCCAATCACTCCCCTGTCTGCCTTTGGTTGGAAAACAGATAGTCCCACCCCAATATTGCCGTGTCGGGCTGGTCTGGATGCTCAAACAAACATTGGAATGTTTCGATAGCACCGGAGCCACCGTGTGTACACATTTAAGGGAATCAACCGAAAAATGGCTTATAGTAGAAAGTATTTTAACATTGTAAAAATACACACTTCACCTTTAATCCCAAATAACGATACAAATCCAAAAGGAAAAATATAAAATTGGAATATAACATGTTGAGAAATTATAAGATGCTCACCTGCAATAACTTGTCAGCTGGTGGCCTTTTCTTTGGATTTTTCGTCAACGCCAATTTCACAAAATTGTGGCAATTATTGGTCCTTGAGAACAGAAAGGGGTCTCTCTATAAATCTCATACATAACATGCATTGCAGCCCCGCGTTACCCTGTAACTCTAAATGTAATTAAACTCATTTGATTTAACCGAGCTGCAAGATAATAGAGAAGAACGTATTCAGCAGATGACCTGACCAGATTCATAAATCAGTCCTGATAGGAGAATGTCAAGTCCAACCTTATCAGAATTCATAAAAGCGACCGTCTAGGGCAAATGAGAGCGCTTACACCCAATTTCAAAGGTGATTAATGGAATTAAAATCATGTTAAGGAATACATATAAAACTGAGACTGAAAACCGTCACAGTCCCTCTTGGTTTTAAAGATTTTACACTTACCATTTAACTTTGTCTTTTAATTTGGGGGGTTGAAAGTTGCTTTTCGTCATCAAAAACAGAGCTCTGCAGACAGAAAAATGTGTAGGTGTCATCACAAGTGTAACAATGTGCCTTGGAGGAGAAAAATGTGCTAAATGAATTCATTAAATCATCTGAACTAATCAAATCGCTTCATGCTTTCATGCTCTGGCGTGAAAATAAAAAATCTGCAAACTAAAATTTATACCGACAAAATAATTTTATTATTCAGACTTGTTCAGAAAAGGTTCAAGTGTATTAAAAAATTCTAGAACCGGATTATTTTTATGACATCGTTTCTTTAGCCTCTTCAACTCTTCAGACATGTGTGGCTCAGGTGGTAGAGCGGGTCGGCTACCAATCGCAGGGTTGGCGGTTCAATTCCCGGCCCACATGCCGAAGTGTCCTTGGGCAAGACACTGAATCCCAAGTTGCGCCCAATGGCAGGCTAGTGCCTTGCATGGCAGCTCTGCTGTCATTGGTGTGTGTGTGAATGGGGGAATGAGGCGCAGTGTAAAGCGCTTTGAATACCGCTAAGGTTAAAAAGGTGCTATATAAGTGCAGACCATTTACAATTAAATTAATCAAAAGTAACTCTAATTTGATTATACACATTTAAAAATGTAACAATCTAATTACAAGTACTTGCATGTTACACTTAGTCAGTTACTCCCCAAATTTAAAGTACCTTCCATTTATATAGCGTTAAAATACTATCTAATACCATCATTGTATCATGGTACTTTTGGAACAGATCCAAACTGCTGTTATAAACTCTGACCTCATCGGATGAAGGTCAAACATGGGAGGCTGTAGTTCGGCTAGTTCAATGGCAGTGATGCCAACAGCCCAGATGTCACACAGGTGATTGTAGCCTCCTTTCCTCTCCACGGCCGCCACCTCTGGGGCCATCCTGTTAGCACGAGTTACAAACCACAACATTACTCAAAACATTCATGAGCACGTCCCACTTGTGTGTTATTTTAAGCCGTGGAAAGATTTATACACATACAATTTATATCACCACTGAAGCAAAATGCTTATTAGTGTAGCTGACAAATAACAAGGACAAATCGTCATCTGGATGACAGGTTTGCATTTAACGTATAAGCTAAAGTGTTAACTGCGTGCATGTATGCTGGCTGGATTTGTGTATGGGTCACAACAAATGCAGAGAAACACTAAACAAAACAAAAATGGTGCATACCAATAAGGAGTCCCAATGAAAGATTTCCTTTTAGCTAATGTGGCCGTGATCTGTGCCGATACACCAAAATCAGCTGCGAAAGGAGAAGACAGATGACAACATTTTTACTACAGTTTCACACGCATCTGTCATTCAAGACGTTTTTAATCACGCACACCTTATGAACTATGACATCTGAGAGCTGTGTAATGCCACAGCAAATCGAACATGAAAACATGAGTCTCAGTTACCAACACAACTCAATTAACACTCAACAGTTGATGACACAACATGTTACAGCATGCATTTATCAAACAAAGTGAAAACAAGTCTGTCGTTTTCTTACCTAGCTTGACATAACCGTTGTCCGTCAATAAAATATTGGCCCCCTATTTCAAATGCAAGACCACAAATGAAAGGAAAATATAAGGAAGATTATATGACATGTTTTGAAGATGTGAAATGTGTAAAAATGGACCCGACTCATTTTTTGCGTTTCATCTTTTTTTCTTTAAAATCGCTCTCTTTCAACACCTGCTTTCAACTTTGATCACGGATCTGAAAGAAGCATCTGACTCATGCTAATTACACCTCATTCTCGCCAGGTAACACATTTCTCTCGCTTTACTAGTGATTGCAAGATTGGCTTGAACACATCACCATTAAAAAGTACTAAGGCGCTTCCTTTAAGGGTCTTTTGCACACAGATTTGGTACAAACGTTTCACCAACATCAGATTTAGGAACGCAGGTTGTATAGGGTGATTGTAACGAAACCTGGCAAGAAAATGTTCAGGTCCGAATGTTGATTTGACACCAAACTTAAACTGATTTTTGGTTCCACTTTATTATAGGCAACTTTAATACTATGTATTGTATTCATCTTAATGTTAGTACAATGTATTTATTGTGTTACTTGAGGTTGACGTATGTGAAGGTTTAGTTGTAGGGTTAGGGTTAGTAGTTAGGGTAAGGTCAGGTTTATTTTTCCTTTCATTTTCACTGTTTTAATGTCATTTTTTATTGTAATACAGTATAAATGACTGTTACGGTAATGAGAATCATCACTCAAAACAATGAGAATAGTAAAAGTAAATTTGGGGAGAAAAATGTGCTTAAGTGTCGTGAAAATAAAACGTAGGCTTCATTTTTATTATGCAAAATAAAAAAATTTTAGAATATTTTTTGGTATAGATTTGGGGTTAAATATGACCGGGTCATTTCCTTTCCTTTCAGTTTTTGCGAGAATCATTAAATAGCAGTTTTGTTTCGTTTTATCTTGCTTATTTTTACCGCTCAAGCTGCACAGCGACTCAGCAGTCGTATCTGTGCTTATGGTACCATGAAATACCCTGGTGAAAAAAATAAAAATTATTTTTACAAACCAGCCTAAGCTTGTTTGGTGGTTTTAGCTGGTCCTTCATGCCTGGTCAGGCTGGTTTGCATGCTGGTTTAAGAGGGGTTTTGAGCACTTGTCAATGGCCGAAGAGCTTAAACCAGTTAAGACAAAACATTTTAGGCAAGTTCAAGCTGTTTTTTCAGCAGGGTAATAAACAAATTGTTGATTGAACTGCCCTGGGCATAATACATGTGCTTCACCAAAAGTAGGAATGCTTCAAATATTTGTACATTTTATTAAGGCGAAACATACAGTGGCAATAAAAAGTATATGAACCCTTCTTCATCTAAGTTACAATAATGAACAAACACAATCTGTTTGAACTAATAACACACAAATTATTGTATTGTTCTTGTAAATATTGAATACATCATTCAAACATTCACAGTGTAGTTTGGAAAAAGTATGTGAACCACAATGACATCAACAAAGCCTAGTTAGAGTAAGGGATTGTCCAACCTGCCATCCAATTAATAAAAAGAGAATGTAGGTGTGGGTTAGAGCTACTTTGACTTATAAAAAGCACTCAAACATTTTGAGTTATTGCTATTAACAAGAAGCATCTGCTGACGTGAAACATGCCACGCAAAAAAGAGATCTCAGAAGACCTACGATTAATAATTGTTGCTTAGCATAAAACTGGCAATGGTTTCAAAGTTATCTCAAAGAGAATAGATATTAATCTGTCCGCAGTTAGACAAACTGTCTATAAATGGAGATTATTTAGTACTATAGGTACTCTCACTAGAAGTGGCCGTTAGATATTCATCTGTCCACAGTTAGACAAACTGTCTATAAATGGAGATGATATAGTACTATAGGTACTCTCCCTAGAAGTGGCCGTCCAGCCAAAATGACTCTAAGGGAACACCGCAGAATGCTCTATTCATGAGTCTACTAAACAGCAATGGTGTCCATGGCAGGACACCACGAAGGAAACCTCTGCTTTCCACCAAAAACATTCCTGTGCACCTGAAGTTTTCCAAAGACCACATTGACACTCCACTAAGCTACTGGGAAATTTTTTGAGGATTGATGAAACTAAAGTTGAATGTTTGGGAAGAACACACACAACTATGTATGGCATAAAAAGGGCACCGCATACCAACATGAAAACATCATCCCAACTGTGAATTACGGTGGAGGGAGCATCATGATTTGGGGGTGCTTTGCTGCTTTAAGGCCTGAACCACTTGCCATCATCGATGGAAAAATGAATGACCAAGTTTACCAAGATATCCTACAGGATAATGTCAGGGTGGCTGTGTGCCAGCTGAAGCTCGGTAGAAGATGGGTGATGCAGCAGGACAATCCCAATAAACATCGAAGTAATTCCACGACAGAATGTCTTAAAAAACAAATGAAAATCCACCTTTTCGAGTGTCCCAGTCAGAGCACAGACCTTAACCCAATAGAGATGCTGTGGAATGACCTCAAGAGTGCTGTTCACACCAGACATCCTATGAATATGGCTAAACTGAACTGAAGAATGGTCCGAAATTTCACAGCTACCGGAAATGCTTTTGGGTTGTTGCTGCCAAAGGCATTAAATCCAAGGGTTCACTTACTTTTTCCACAACACTGTGAATATTTAATTAGATTTGTTCAATAAAGACATGAAATATTTTAATATTGTGTGTGTTGTTAGCTTAAGCACAATAGTGCTTGTCTATACTTCCGACCAATAAATGCAAAAAAACAGCTAATTCCAAAGGGTTCACATACTTTTTATGGCCACTATATCTATAAATTGCATTCCTTGAGGCATCTACATAAAAATGACTAATTACAGACAGCCAAAATCCATAATAAAATTCTGAAATGTTACTTATCCGAAAATAGCAATGGGATTTTGCGGTCACTCAAACATTTTTTGGGCATTTGAGAATGACATAAACAGTCAAATTCCTTGCCACTCAAAATTGCTTCATTTGGACGACACAAAAGCTGGAATCAATCGGAAAAAAACTGACAGTACCTTTATGTCTCGATGCATCTTTCCTTTGTTGTGCAGGTAATATAAACCCTGTGTGTTAAGCCAAAAAAACATTTATTAGACTAAACATCATCATTGTAATCCAAAATCATTGTCTTTTAGAGACCAAACCAGGAGTCTGACATATCTGTCAACATGTTTAACATTAAAAATTCAAAAGCAGCTTAATGGTCACAGTCGATTGCTGTGTGTGTCAAAACAAAGTCCTGTAAAATGGCTTACCTGAAGGGTTTCTCTTGTTACATATGCGATTTGCGATTCTGTTAGTGGACCAGTAACTGTGAAGACACATTTAAATGCATATTAGTATTACAAAAAACTTCTAGGAACATCCAAAAGGCCATGAATTCTGCACATATTAGTAACAGTAAAACTGTCAGGTTTCTAGCAAAAAATGTACGTAATGTGAAAATCTGTGAGTTGTAAATGTTGTAAAAATAGAAGTTGAAAATGTATCATTGACCCTTTACATGCAATGATTGGAATGAAGTTTAAACAGAAGCACCAGCAATAGGTTTAGTCCAGTAGACAAATATACACTGATGAGCCAAAACATTATGACTACCTGCCTAATATGCTGTTGGTCCTCTGCGTGCCACCAAAACAGCGCAAACCCGCCGAGGCATGGCCTCTACAAGACCCCTGAATGTGTCCTGTGGTATCTTGCACCAAGACATTAGTAGGAGATCCTTCAAGTCCTGTAAGTTGCGAGGTGGAGCCGCCGTGGATCGGACATGTTGGTCCAGCACATCCCACCGATGCTCACTGGGAATTTGGAGGCCAGGACAACACCTTGAACTCTTCATCATGTTCCTCAAATCATCACAGAACAATGTGTGCAGTGTGGGAGAGCGCATTATCCTGCTGAAAGAGGCCACTGCCATCAGGGAACACCATTGACATGAAGGGGTGTACCTGGTCTCCGACAATGTTTAGGTAGGTGGCACGTGTCAAATTGACGTCCACATGAATGGCCGGACACAGGGTTTCCCAGCAGAACTTTGCCCAGAGCATCATACGTCATCTTCCCACAGTGCATCCTGGTGCCATCACTTCCCCAGATAACCGGTGCACACATACACGGCCGTACACGTGATGTAAAATAACACGGGACTCATCGAACCAGACAACCTTTTTCCACTGCTCCAAGGTCCAGTACCAATGCTCGCGTGCCCATTGTATGCGCTTTCGACAGTGGACAGGGGTCATCATGTGCACTATGACCAGTCTGCAGCTACGCAACTCCATACAAATTTTCCGTGACTTGTGCCACAGTAGACCTTCGGTCGGTTCGGACCAGACGGGATAGCCTTCGTTGCACTCGCACATCAATGAGCCTTGGGCGCCCAACCCCCTGTCGCCAGTTTGTGGTTTGTTCCTTCTCGGACCGCTGTCAGTAGGTACTCGCCACAGCTGACCAGGAGCACCCCACAAGCCTTGCCATTTAAGACATATTCTGACCCAGTCTGGCCATAACAATTTGGCCCTTGTCAAAGTCGCTCAGGTATGTACTCCTGCCCATTTCTCCAGCATTCAACACACTGACTACAAGAACTTGATTGATCGCTTACCATCTAATCTACCCTTGACACGTGGCCTTGTTAGGAGATGATAAATGTTATTCGCTTCACCTTTAAGTGGTCATAATGATTTGGCTCATCAGCATACATAAAACTACAACCTAGACAGTAAATACAATAGACAACTGATGAATATAAGAGACTTTGTATCTTTAGCAAAGGGTTAGCATATCAGCATAACAACTATTGAAAGTGTTATAAAAATTATAAAATACATATATTTATATTCTGTACAACTATGTCACTAATCAAATTGTACAGTAAGAAATTTTGTGACTGACTGATATTCACTCATTTGTACAAAAAGTCCGATTTCCCATACGTTCCATTGAAGTGCACAAGATGCTCTTCATTCAGTCCATACCAGCTCAAACATATGCTCTCATTATAGCAAAAGGAAGACATACCAGTTTTATTCAAATTGATAAGGTGATAATAGCCTATTATTTGTAATGAAACAAACTTTAATCAATTTGAAAAATGCTAAAGAGAAGCATTTTCACTAATGTTCTCAGACTTTGGACCCCACAGCAGATCTATACAGTATATCTATATTTACACCCAACACTGTAAACACTAATGTTGCCATTACTGGGGAAAATCTTGTCGTAAAAGTTGTCTTAAGTAAACATTACTTGAAATGTCAAGTTTTGGGCTCATAAATGAAATACCTATGTTCCTTGAACTTATTTTTCTTAAAAACCCAAAAACGTAGAGCACCTATTGTGGTTTTTCAAATATTACCTTTCGTGTAGTGTGTTATATCGCTGTTTGTGAATGTAAAATAGTCTGCAAAGTTTCAAAAATCAAAGTGCAGGACAAATGGAGTTAATGACTCCCAAAAGAATGAACCGATTCTAAACACCTGAAACGAGTCGTTAGTAATTGCAGATTTCCTGTACTAACCTACGTCATTTGGTAACATAAAACCCACCTCTGGTCTTCATTGGCTGCTCGCAAACAGCTTTGACCCGCCCTCAAACACTATAGTAACCACGCGTTCAGACCAGAGGTAGCGAGAGCGTCAAGTTGACCGGAAGTCATTCATTTTCTATGGCAGTCAGCGTCTCTCGGTGGCGAGAAGCGGCGTGGCGCGTCTTAGGCGGTGTGAGCGTCAGAGGAAAGTTCAAGTGTGGGCAAGATTATGGTAATGAGCTTTGATGCGCTTCGGCGGTAACCTATTGGAGTATAGAAGTGCTCCGCTCTAGCGAAGTTCAGAGAACACAACCGTGTAAACTTTAGTCCCCACCAAACATTAGTTCTGAAGACAAAATGGACGACAAACTGATTATTGCCGCGGCAGGTTTTCCCGTAATATTTGATCTGTCCCCGTTTGCTTACAGGGATATAAATAAAATAAAAAATGATGCGAAGACTAATGTGCCTGAAATTGTTGGTGTGCCAGGTGAGTTGATGAAGTGGATATTATGGTTTATATAATATAATATATGAAAAGATTTGAGGATATAGGCTACTTGTGATATGTCGTCAAAAAGATACCGGTCGACATGTCTGGATGTTTTGCGGCCCCTTTAAATATATTTCAGAAAACCAAGCATTCTGGACGAACGTTGCCTCCTATTTCAAATAAGTTAGTGCGTCCACGAATTTTCGATAGCGTTGTTGGCAGGGCAGCCAGAGCGACTTTTGACGCTCTCGGCGACTCTGGTCTGAACGCACGGCAAGCGGTACACCAAATCACAATAGACTGGGACATCTGACCAATCAGAGCAGAGTAGGCACTCTGAAAGGCGGGGTTTAGAATACATGCTTTAGAAGAGTCGTGAAACATCATCATTGAATGAGTCGTTTGTGATTCTGCAATTTAAATTATGAGCAATTAAAAGTGTTTTTTGACCTTGGATGCATGTAAATCTAATGTATGAGACCTTTAAAACAAAATTAGGCCCGTTTAAAAACCATAATAGGTGCACTTTAAAATTTTAAGTGTTATTAATCCAGAAAATATTAAGGCGATGGGGAATACCCACAAAGCCTTGTAATTAAATTATGAAATTATGTTTCCTTGGACAAAGGGAACGTATGGGGGCATTCAAGTCTTTTTATGTTTATTTGTTGCAAATAGTTGTTTTGTTTGATGACCTAAATTTGAATCCATTCAATTAAAATGATTAAGTAGAAACACAAACATTTAAACATAAAATTTGAGTTAAGTCTACTTGCATCTAGTTACTTAACTTAAATAATTAAGATCACTGGACGGCGCCATGATGATGCCAATTGCCCGTTTTGTGTTTCGGGTCTCGAGACACAATGTAAAAACTACAGAAACGAGCGATACAGATGGAAAACAACCATTTAAGCGTAATTTGTAGTCAAAATTAATTTCAATCACAACTTGTGCAGACGTTGGCTGTCATAACTCAAAAGTAGTGAGACACCATTACTCTATTAAAGTCAACTTATTAGTTTCAGTTGAACAAATGCAGCGAAATGTACCTCTTTTACCTCAAATTCCATTTTTCTGATCATTTATCAATTCATAGAGTTATTTCAAGACATTTTGTCCAAGCAGAACATGCTTCATGATTTATTTGTGCCAATCTCTCTGTTGTGTTGTGTGTGGTTGGAGTGCAGCCAGTCGGCCTCTGCTCTAATCAGGCCCGTGACCCCGCAGACGAGCGTTAAAGTGTCAGCGGGGGTTGATAACATTGGACATTTGTCCAGGCATTAGCTAATAAGTTAGCGGGATATCACTATCTAACTGGTGCGAGCCCCAGAAGAACAGCCAAAAGCTGCTGCGAAAATGAGCGCTAATGATATGACAGCACCACTCTTTTGAATTCATCTCCTGGGAACATTCACTGGGACGATTTCCAACAATGTACGAAAATACATTTAGGCCATCAAGAATCAAACTGTGAATTGGAGAAGACGGTTTATTCATTAAAATATTAATAAGTCAGAAATAGTGATCAGATGCCAATTACTAAGCCAATATTTAGCCATTTTAAGATTATTAGTTTTGGTTGATCACTCGCACTGCTTGGTCGATAAATAAAAGTAATTCTGTCCAGTATCAGCCTCACAACTACAAGACTACAGCACAATTTCAATTTTCAATTGTTTTTTGTTATTGTTTTGTTTTTGCAACTCTAACACATCTGTGGGTCATTTCACTTCATTTTAATATATATTTTGGATATTTACTTTTTCATCACTGTTAAATACTATTTTATTCATTAACATCAGTAAATGCATTCCTATATATTCATTGTGAACACATCATCACAGTGAGAATCAATGGGTTCACCCAGAAACTGGAAAAAGTTGCTTTCAGAGGCTTTATATGGAGTTAGGATGAAAATAAGGTACATTTCAAACTGTTCTGAGACCAGTGCAGACAGACAGCACACTGGAGGTTAAGTAATGCACTAAATAGGGAGCAAGGGAGCATCCTATAGCTCTCCTATAACTGTTCTGAGATCAGTGCAGACAGACAGCACGCTGGAGGTTAAGTAATGCACTAAATAGGGAAGCAAGGGAGCATCCTATAGCTCTCCTATAACTGTTCTGAGACCAGTGCAGACAGACAGCACACTGGAGGTTAAGTAATGCACTAAATAGGGAGCAAGGGACCATCCTATAGCTCTCCTATAACTGTTCTGAGACCAGTGCAGACAGCACACTGGAGGTTAAGTCATTCACTATATAGGGAGCAAGGGAGCATCCTATAGCTCTCCTACATCTGTTCTGAGACCAGTGCAGACAGACAGCACACTTGAGGTTAAGTCATTCACTAAATAGGGAGCAAGGGAGCATCCTATAGCTCTCCTATAACTGTTCTGAGATCAGTGCAGACAGACAGCACACTGGAGGTTAAGTCATTCACTACATAGGGAGCAAGGGTGCATCCTATTGCTCTCCTATAACTGTTCTGAGATCAGTGCAGACAGACAGCACACTTGAGGTTAAGTCATTCACTAAATAGGGAGCAGGGGAGCATCCTATAGCTCTCCTATAACTGTTCTGAGACCAGTACAGACAGACAGCACACTGGAGGTTACGTTATGCACTAAATAGGGAGCAAGGAAGCATCCTATATCTCTCCTATAACTGTTCTGAGACCAGTGCAGACAGACAGCACACTGGAGGTTAAGTCATTCACTACATAGGGAGCAAGGGTGCATCCTATAGCTCTCTATGCAGTTAAGTGCGTTCACTCCTAAAATCTGATCAAAAGTTCAGTTTCAGGCTGCAGATGATGTTTGGACACTCAACATGTTTGACACACATGGGACGATGATCATCAGTGCATAGATTCATCATTTATAATGGATCATTTTATTTGAACATGGTTGGCAGTCATTGGATGATGCTGTTTATAACTTTAAATCTGAATTAATTATGCAAATTTCTGATGTAATGTCTGCAACATTTTAAAAAACATGAATAATCAACACTTCTGGAAACATCATAAACAATTACATTTTTATATAGCTTAGTGTTATTTCAAATTTCACAACGTAGCCGTTTTAAAACTGTTTTTAAAAGGACAATGTGCAAAGTCATATGCTCTAAAATGTGACTAAAGTGTCCAAAAATGATACGTGTGTACCACTTGATTAACAAGTACACTAACTTTTAAAAAAAAAACATAATTAGGGGCAAAATTGTTATGTGTGGTGGAAATAACACCATAATTACGTCATAATCTAAAATGTTTTTATAGAATTCATTTCGACACAATAGATACTGAAATTGTTTATGTTCACTTCACAATGTTTAGATGATCATAGTTTTAAACATGTCATTATTTCTATCTTTATATTGTATTTTCATAGTTTATATTGAAAGTCTGGTCCTGGGACAAGCCTAAAATGGTCAAATCTATTCATAAATGGCATTTTTTCAAAGTATCAAAAATAAATGATGAAGGCCTGGTAAAAAGTTTCTAAATCAACTCTAATGTGACCGTCGTTGAAATCTGAAATCAACACCCCCAAAGACACGAAACTGCTCAAAGTTCACCCCAAGTGAGAAATGAGAAGAACTTTCAAAGCACTGTGGCTGTTGTATCTCGTTCATACTGTGCACTTTAGATAATGAACATATAGTGTATCTTACCATGATAAATGTCTTGCAGTGAACCTCCCCCACAGTATTCCATACATATCCATAATTTATCCCTCCTGAAAAAGCAAGAAAGAAACACACCAACAAATTACATTTCAATCGAAGTGCCTCGAAATAGTCCCCTGGCGGCCTTATAGGAGAGAGAAAGGATGCACATTTTTCTAGGTCATGAAACAGCAAGCAGGAGACGAGTAATAACTCGCAATCTTGCAACATGCTTTTATCAAATCCATTTCTGTAAGGTGTCATGCACTGATAATGTCTAGACTAAGAGACAAAAAACACTGGAGTTACATGGAGTCAAGGGGGAAAGCAGAACAACATTCTTTCTTAAAGGGGGCAATACAGGTTGGGGGACGTTTTAGGCATTTCAGTGGAGTGTAAATAGTTCTTCTAAAGTTCAAAAGACATGTGCATACACTCGAACACAAAACATTTTTTAAATACAACCATCAGACTTCTAAACCAATTAAAATAAACTATTTTGACACATCTTAACAGTAGTAAAATCACCGTAAAACATCTACAAGTGGCGTATTGCTGTATTGAGTGGCAGGAACGGCAGTATAACTGGGCTGTGCGATTTTGTGCACCGCGTTCAAATTAGCGAGATCTTGACAATGTGCAAAGACTTATGCCGAACGCTGAATTAAATATCACATAATTCAGAGTAAAAAAAAAAAAAAGAATACAAATATTATTGTGGCTTGCTGCGGTTTAGAAATTGCACAAGCTCTTGTCGCGATTTTATAGCAATTATTTGCGCAGCCCATAATTAATCAATTGTAAAATGCATTATCAAGCGGAACAAACAATTCTTCTGCAAAGTAATACATTTCATTAAAGCTAAAATGTGTCATTTCTGCACCACAACTGCCACCAAACAGAATTATTAAAATAAACATGGTTTTCAAACAGCTTTCCTGAACACTCTGAGAGAGAGTCTGCCGATGAGTCTACTAAGTCTGTCAAATAAACATTTGGAATTTGAATATTCACCGAAATTAAGAAAGATACGCATTCGAATGCTAAAACTGCGCATTCGAATTATGGATGTGTGCCACGCACTGGCGATGACTTCAGACCGATCGCATTCTTGCGCTAAAAAGACTAGATGAACCACAACATAATACAGTTGAACAGAAATCAGGTGTCTTGAGACACGTTTTAAAGTTCTTTTTAACTTGACACGGCATCTGAAAAACAGTGCTCCTGTACGGGACGCTGAATAAACAAAAACAAAGCGAAACAAAGACGTTCGTCTAGCGCGTTTACATAGAAAAACAAATGGTGAACTGGATAGTTGCAAAAGCGTTCGGTGTGAACAGCCCCTTACATTAGGTGAAGGTCTTTGACTGTTGCGACTTGCTCTCATCATCATTTCTCAGATTAAGCAATTTGTATGTAGAGTGTGTCTCGAGATCCTCGCGTTCTGTTCCTTACTGTTGTGAACAGCCCCTGACCAGAGGCCAGGAATGTTCTTTGCAATAATATAACATGGTGTTGAATGGTTATATGTTTTCAATGCGCCCTCTTGTGGACGTTGAAAGTAATGTAAATTTTTTAAAAAATGCACTTTAAAACTTTACAATTTTAAACGACTTTAAAATTCATAATTATTTAGAATTTAGAATTTTTTTATGCATATATGTAGTTTCTCTGCCCAACTGACAATCCTACAGTCTACAAGTCGTAATTAGGGATGGGCATTTTAGAGTAATTTTGTAGTTGAGTAATCGATTACTCAAATGTCAATTAAAAATATCAAGCATAACACGTACATGAAACTTATATTTTGTTTTATACACAAATGTTACCAAGAATGGTTTTAAACTTCAACAAACTATGCTTTTCCGTTGAGAAATTTTTTTTTATGAACAATATGCATTATTAAAAATAAAAAATGTAAAAAAAATAAATAAAAAAAAAACAGCCAAAAATATTTGCACTCACCCAGAGATGACGGCATTAGGGTAATACACATATAAAATCTCTGCGTCTACATAAAGGCTATCACGTTTTATTCACATGTTATTATTCAAAAAACAAGTGGTGAAAGTTGGCTTTTTATCAAATGCACTCTGCCGGTGTTTAGATATTTAACACACATACCGGTTGTATAAGCTTCCGAGTTTCTCGTACCGCTTCGCAATTTCTTTCCACCATAAAAAACTCGACTCCAACAAGAACTGAAGCCCAATAGAATCAAATTTAAAAATAATTTAAATATTACAAGTATTATCACTCTTGGCGTTGCTTTCCAGCACACAAAGAAGCCAACACATCATCTTCTCTCATCCAACACATCGATGACACACATCCACAACGTCCCCCAGTGGACTCAATTGTAACTGTAAGATTTGTTGAGAGATTCAGAGGAAAACTACAGGACACTAATGTGTTGCCAGCGGCAGGCAAACACGCAAAGGAATAAAAATTAGCGATATTCGAGCAGTGTTTTTAAGAATCGACTTGCTAGTATTCGGTTAGTCAATTACTCTTGCACATCCCTAATTATAAGCTTGTAATTACTATAATTGCGACAATTCGGTAATTCGAATAATTCTGTGAATGCGGCAGTAGGCCATATTTCACACTAATACGTTTTCGGTTGAAAACGCAATGATTTTGCTACGTTTACGTTGGCAACGGAGACTTGCAAAAATGCTCTCTAGTACCGTGTAAATAGAAAACAATGAGGTTAGAACCTGGAAGCAGAGTTTTAAAACCGTATACGTGTGGACATGGCCTTAGAATCAGGGGCGTAGATCCAGGGCGAGTGACAAAACCTTTTTAGCAGACGCATTTCCACCTAAAGGCCCCGATATACTCCATTCGAAACCAAATCTGTCAAAAAAGTAGTTGTTTTGGTGGTTCGTTAAAGCTCGCCTGGGATAACTTTTAGAAAAACGTCTTACCGACTGCATAACACCTTACTGTCATAGGTGGGGGATTATTCCCCAATTTGGCATGCCCAATTCCCAATGTGCTTTTAAGCCCTCATGGTTGTGTAGTGATTCGCCTCAATCCAGGTGGCGGAGGACGAATCACAGCTGCCTCCACGTCTGAGACCGTCAACCCTTACATCTTATCACGTGAGCACGTTGCCAGGGAGTACATCACAGTGGCAACGTGCTCACGTGATAAGATGTGAGGGTTGACGGTCTCAGACGTGGAGGCAGCTGTGGGGTAACCTCCTGATGGTCGCTATAATGTGGTTTGTTCTCGGTGGGGCACGTGGTGAGGTGGGCATGGATGGCCAGAACAAACCTCCACACACGCCACATGCTACGTGCTACGTGTGTTGGTTTGTTCTGGCCATCCATGCCAACTTACCGCACACCCACCGAGAACGGACCACATTATAGCGACCATGAGGAGGTTACCCCATGTGACTCTACCCTCCCTAGCAACTGGGCCAATTTGGTTGCTTAAGAGACCCGGCTGGAGTCACCCCCCCCCCCCCATCTTTTCCCAACTGACTGCTGTAATCCACTGTTTTTTCATCTTGTGAAAAGTCTTGGAATTGTTCTTTTGCTGTCTGAGCAAATAGATAAGCAAAAATAATATTTGCTGTGGTCTCCCACACACTGCTATACAAGTTTACCCTCCAATAGTTTACTTCCACGCTCCAAAAGCCAGAAATGTGGAAAAAGATCTATAGTGTCATGTTTTTACTGTCAAAGCTGTAAAGAACATTTCTTGTTTATTGTTTACCCCTCAAGATAACATAAGATCTACACTTCAGCTTATATCACTATTCTTAGCATTTCTGGTTAAGTCTATATTAGATAAGCTTGGCTTTTAAGCACAGTTCACACAATTAGCAGAAACAAAGGTGCTGTAGTAACCATGGCTGTTCTTACAGAGAAACCGAGAGACATGGCCAACATCCTTAGACAAGAATAGGAACTGACAGAACAGGAGCAGAGCTAAGGGTAAGTGAAGGAGAGAGAGCAGAGAACTGTAAATGTGTGGTCAGGTAAGTGGTCATTACTATACCTTAAGTAACTACCGAAATACGCCACAATGTTAGAGTGCTTGCAGTCTTTCATCATGATTATTTCCTGCTGAACCACTGCGAAGTCCTC
This sequence comes from Moxostoma hubbsi, assembly GCA_032164185.1. Classification (NCBI taxonomy): domain Eukaryota; kingdom Metazoa; phylum Chordata; class Actinopteri; order Cypriniformes; family Catostomidae; genus Moxostoma; species Moxostoma hubbsi. Next base: position 21,443,093 of record JAVLUX010000186.1, read on the forward strand.
GCCTGTCGAGGGAGAAAGAGAGAGACGGGGACAAGGTGAGTCTGTAAACATGGCAGAGATATTCCCAGCGGGCACACCAAAAGACAGGCGAGCTGTCAGGTTAAGCCTGGTTTGTACTCGCCGCATCCGCGAGGTTGCGGGCGACAATAATGACGTTATCACAGCATTGGCGGAAGTGCGCTTTGACTTCGCTAGTCCCCAATTAGCGTTGGCGGTGTGCATACCATTTTTCTGCAACTGAGCGAACAGCGCGCACATCGCCGTTTATTATGTTTATTGATAAACATGTTCAGATACAACGCAAACATGCAAAAACAAACCAACAAAATAACAAAAACACAATAAAAGCAGGTTAATAATAGTAATAAACCACGAGATGAATGAACACTATTTTCACAAAGCATAACTAGGCCTACGAGAATATTCTGGGTTCAACACAGGTTAATCTTGATTGACAGTTAGCATGCATTTGTATACATCCTGTGGCTACACTTTCGAAACGGTGAGTATTTTAACGTTTACAGATTGGCCCCATTCACTTCCATTGTAAGAGACTCACTGGAACACAGATTTGAGCTTTATTTAAATAAACAAGGGACGAGACGGAATTATTTAGGTGGTAATCAACATCATTTCGCAAATGTTGTTTTATATAAAGATTCAAAGCAAAACTTCATGTAGGTTACACACTGAAGCACATTACTGGATGTTGGTTTTAATCATGCATAAGATGATAGAGGCTTGCTAGGCACTTATGTGCATACTGCCTATACAGCACTGAACTCTCGTTAACATTCAGAAAGCATCAGAGCCCTGATGCATCATTGTGGTTTTTTTCCATCTTGACTGCTGATGGAGATATCTCACCCCTCATATCAACTTGCTCTCTGTCTCAAACTAGTAGCATTCAGCTATGTTAGCTCAGCGTATTTAACTGACTGGAACACAATGTTTTGGGGGTTTTCCCCATTAAAAACTGTATTTTATTTGATCCAGTTGAAATAAAATTGCATGACTTTGTTCACACAGGGCATCTGAATACACAATTTGTTTTTAGCTAATTTTCACAAAATGTTATTGGTTTAATTACACTTTGCTACACCTGTTGTGCTTATGGACTAAAGTGACCGGCCATTGGAAATGAATGGACTAGGCTACAAAATACAGAAATATGAAGTGTTCACAAGCATCCCAATCCTTAGGTGAGCACATAAAATCCTCTGACTGACGGACGGACGGATGGAAACACACACACACACACACACACACACACACACACGTTGAACATCCTTTTGTGCATCATCATTCCATGTACACTTTGAGGACTATTTCAAGATCTGCTCATCATCATATGTTGTGTTTGGGCTCGTTTGAATCGGGATAGTCTGCTGTAAGTTACGATATGTCACTGTCTATGTTATATGAATGTTTCAGGAAGTAATCGGGACAAACATGACAACGTTTATTATATTTGCGTGTGTCAGTGGGAATTTCATACACAAACTCACTGAAGTTTGGCCTCTGAGTGAAAGAGTTTTGTTCATTGCATTTTACTAATCGAGACCTTTCCAATGATATACAACACATGGCTATCTAATCTTCTTTATGTTTTTCCCAACTCTTAATACAGAAGTTGTTGTTATAGCAAATTTGCAAATGATGAGAACGAAAGTTCTTATTTGTCAGCAATTGGTAGGGTCAACTATATGCATTATAAAGTCCAGATTCTAAGCTTTAAAATTACACCTATTTTGCTTAGATGAAACAATTGGTTAATCATTTATTACATTATTATTATTATTATTTATATTTTTTTATGCAGGGAGTGCCCCCCCATTAGCCCCGGTATATGCCCAGTTCAATGATTACTTCTATTAATAAAAATATATATATATTTCAAAAGTTAAA